>CANXYC010269625.1:0-81529 GCA_948193065.1 Aleurites moluccanus | reverse complement strand
GTGACAGCCAATTGCAATATGGTGACAGGATAATTGACAGGTTATCAGAATGATTAACAGGATAATATAATGGATGGTAACTATAATAAATGAATAATATATTGAGGTTGATAGATTGTGTAATGATACTGGGTTCTACGGAAGCCGGTCGCCATTAGCATTTCCCGTGCCCTAGGACCGTCACGGTTCGAGAAACTGGGTCGTGACAATAACCTACTGCCCATTTACCAAGCCCACCTCCAGACACAGTAGTTGCCCAACTTCAAGGCCTTTATTGCCTCAGCCTCCAAGATAGATGATTTGATTTAGAGTGGGAAAATTAAGGATGAATCCTTCACCTCCAGCTCAAGGTATAGAAGGAACACTGAATACACCCCCAACACCAACTACTCCCCAAGCATCAATAGCTCCAATAATCATAAAAGTGGAGAACTAACAACCATTTTCAATCACGAGCCCATGAGATTGGAAAGAAGGGCCTTTACTGACCTGGGCCTAATTTTGAGAAAGGTGTATAAGAAGGCTTTGGAGTCAAAGTTCATCAAACCTTTAAAGCCTAGGGCACCTCCAAATCCTTTGCTAAGAAATTAGAATGAGAATAAATATTGTGAGTACCACCAAAGCACCGATCACAAAATAGACATATGTAAGGTCCTAAAGCACCAGATCCAGGATTTGGTGAACATTGGAGATATTCTTCCTCTATGGCCAATAGTAGGTCTAACAACCTAATCCCTCACATCATCTCACCAACCAAGACCAACTGAAGCCCAACTAGCATAGTTTTAAGAGGAGCTCAAGCTCCAATAATCTGACTTGTCTAAGATTAAGTCCAAGTTAGAGCCTGAGTATGAGTCTGAGTCTGAGTCCATCGAATCCTATCCTTCTTTTTTTCCTTTTTAAGTTTGTAATTGACCGTCCTGATCCTCCTTATTAGTGTTGCATATAATCATGGATGATGGTGTTTTGTTTAATGAAGGTTTGAAATATTGCATTATCATAACATTCTCATATTTTCCTCCTTCATTTTGATCATCTTATATTTTATCCAACTTGAATGAATAAATAATTAATTTAAAAAAAAAGAAAGAAAGAAAAAAAAAAAAGGAGAGAATAAGAGAATAAAGAAGAGGAAAAGGCAAAATAATCAATAAAATTTGGCATAAAAGAAAATCATTAACGTTGCCATTGTCAGATAGGAATAGTCCAAGAGTACAAGCACATAAAGCAAAAGATGTCTTTGAGTTGCTAAATAATGAGTTCATCAAGTCTATCACCAGGGTTATCCAAAATAGTACTAACTCCAAAGAAGGATGAAAAAGTTTATATGTCTGAGTTTGCCCAAAGGATGATTTCTCTTCCCCTTGCTTCAACCTATTGTAAGACACATGGTTGGTTCTACAATGCTCTCTTTGACCAACCTCCATATGGGTTTTAATCAGGTTTAGATCCATCTTATGGGTAGAGGAAAAGTATAAATTTCATAACAGAAGGGGCAATCGGGTTGGACAAAATAACTTTCAAGTAAACTTCATCCCAAATGGTAATATTCTACACATAAAAAACATAAAACAACTTCATGGTGGTAAAGATCATACCAACTATTGACGAAAAATTAGATCCATGTAAAGCTCCAAAATCATTCTTCGGCCACTTTGCATCGAGCTGTATCTTGTTTGCCCTTCCAATTGGGACATGGATGTCATTGGAAAAATCTTCAAATGGATATGAATACATCTTGATGCCCATAAACTACTTCACAAACTAAGTAAAAATAGAACCATTATCAGGCATTGAACTCTAAAAAGAACCAAAAGGAAGCACACCCTATCCAAATCAACATCCTTTGAAGGTTTGAGTAACATTTTCAGTTCATTGCTAATAATGGATCTCATTTTAAGAGTGAAAGTAGTGAATTCACTTAAGGAAAAGATCTGACATCATCAATCTTTTCCTTAAACCAATGGGTAGCAAATAAAACCATGTTACAAAAAATGATCACAAGTTGACCAGGGTCCGTTGGGCATAAAAATGGATGCTTTTCATCGAAATAAATGCTATCTAAAATCCAAGCAGAAGGGTAATCACAACCCCGCTCATAGTGGAATTGTTCCATATGTTTTAAAAAAGATCTTGTCTAGTAAGAGCATTATCCTAATGAGATCATATTTTCATTTTAGTGTCAATGTTTCACCCCTCTTTTAATTCATTTGCTTAAAAAAAATGAATAATAAAGAAAAAAGCTTGTTAAGTTTAAAACTCGAAAGGGCAGTTATGAACACGTATTTTTGCACCCCTAAGAAAACTCGAACCATGCCAGACTAATTGGCATCAACTGAAGGTCAAATCAGATTCAAATCAAATGAATCATACCAAAAGATGCCGAAAGCATCATGTGGCAACTTGGTGGCAATGCTAAAGAAGGAAGATGGTAGCCACCAGCACATGGCAGCTCCACCACTAAGAAGGCCTCCTACAACTAAGATTCAATGCTCCTGTCGCCAAGCATTAATGCCCTTGCCGCTGAGCTTCAATGCCCCTGCTGCCAAGCTTCAATGCCCCTACCGCTATAATACCCCAGACAGAGTCAGTTAGATTACAGTAAATCAAAGTATTGAAAAGCAGTGAATAGACAGTGACAGGAATTGAAAATGTGAAAATAGTTATAGAAGCTAAAATATAACATAAGTACATTTAAGGAATTAAGTAAATATGATAGAATAGATAGAATATGACAGAATGGTTAATGTTAGACAAGCACAAGTGAATGAAGTTAATGAGAATTAATCAAATCAATAAAAGAAAATGATTAGCCAAGCAATGACAGTTAAGAAAAAATTCGGTACGGAGATTAAAAACTTAAGAGTAAGCGACTGTAGAGACAGTTGTGGATTATTGAACAGAGTAAATGGAAGCCAGTATTGGAGGATTTATAATGATTAAGAGTTAATTAGAAGATAGTTATAATGAAAAGATGATGAAAGTGCAAAGGAATAAGGTGTTTAGGGAGGAAAAGTAAATTTTCCAAATTAAAGGCAAATAGGATCCACCAATTTTGTTTTTTTTTTCATATGTTAAAAATTAAAATCCAAGCCTATTTTATTCCATGTATGGGCCGGCCATGCTAGGATAAATAACCAAAGATTTTATAGTTTTATGCCATAAAGAAATGTAAGGAAAGTTTAACACTTGTCAAAAATTGATGGAACAAAATTTTTATACTTATTTTCAATTTTTCTTTCGTTTCTTTAAGTAAATAAGAAACAAAATAAATGTTACCTTTTCACCACAAGTAGGCCGGCCATGTTAAGGTGTTGGTGGTAAAATTTAGTTGTTTATTTATAGTAATAATTTTAATAACAAAATTGAGCACATATTAAATTAAAGGAAAATACCACCATTTATCTAGAATTTTCTCGAGTTTTCTATCAAAACACTTGTTCATTTTGCATTGGAATTTTTATTATATATGTGTGTGTGTGATTAAGATTGAGAAGTGTTAGAAAAGAAAAGAAAATCCTACACCAAAACCATCAAATTGTCCGAACCATTCTTCGCAAAGGTTTATAGGAATTTTTCAACTTTTCTTTACCAAAGGTTTTACTTTAGATAATTTTTGATGGGATTATTCTATAGAAATCAATAATCAAGCTATTATAAGAGTAAAAAGGTGATTAGGAAGTGAAGATAGCATAGAGAAAGGAAGATTAAAGATAAAAGAGAAGGAAAGATTTCAAGGTGACAAGGAAGAAAAAAGTTTTGGTTAAGGTAAAATTTCTATTTTCTTTGATGATTACTCGTTTAATGATGTTTATTGAGTATTTGGTTCTTGAATTAATGATTCTGAATAAGACATGAAGTTATATATATTTATGATTGAGAAATTTTGCTTTTGCTTGAAAGATATATATTAAGAACAAGTAAGAAAGGTATTAATGATTATATGTGAAATTTGGGATTTCGAATTTTGATAAAAGCAATAATTTGGGTCTATTATTCCGTGACCTTAATGACTGAATTTGCTTAAGTGTAAAACATTAAAATTGTAGATAAATGTGTATTTATAAGCCTGTAAAAGGAATTTGGAAAATTCAAAGTGAGGAAAGAGATATTGAGTAAAAATAGAGACTGACTCAGAATTAGGGTTTTGAAAAATGCTACTGTGTTTTTATTTTACAAAATGTTAGAGACTGAATTAGGCAAAGTGTTCAACATGAAAAGTGTTTATCTATGTCTTATATAAAGTCTTGTAAAAGGGTTTTTTCATTGGATAATTATTGTATGAGATGCATCTAAAATAGTACAAACTGCCCATATTGGAGTGTAGGGCAACAGGGTTGATAGAAAGGTTGAATTTAAACTGTCACCAGATACTGTGTACAACTTGAACATATCTAAATTTTGGATATGTTACATTCTGAAATGTCTAGTTTAAGTAGGAAAAAGAAGCAAGACAATTGGACATGTATAGCATGAGTTATAGGTAGAAGAACATAGACTGCCAAAGTGAGAGAAACAGGGTAAAAGTTTAGAGTTTAAACCCTAAGTTAAGGAACATGTGAACTTTAAGTAAACTAAAGTTAAGAATAGTATATGATACATAAATAGATACTAATTTTTAATGTTAATTGATGTGTAGCCTCGAATGACAAAGATGATATAAGTGAAGGTTCAAAGTAAAAAAGTGAATAGTGAAAACGTAAAGTAATTTAGCAAAGGTGAGTTATGTACACATTATTATGCATATCCATAATATGATTTGTTGAATCAATGTGCATAATTCCTTCTTGACTGAATGCAATCTTGATATTGCTATTGACCATCCTTTGATGTATTTCAAGTCTAAAGCCATCCATTTCCATTAATTGTTATTGCAATTGCAATGTCTATTGTATTTGTTCATATTGAGAACCCGAATTGTGATATTATGCTTGATTGACCATGTACCAAAATATTTTCAAAAGTATGAACACCAAATGTTTAACCATATACCATAATGAATATTATTGATAAGCTACCCTTGTATCAAATAAAGAAACCGACATATGTCTAACGAAATGCAATGATACCGATAAATGATTGAGCACGTGTTTACTTATTGAATGCCATTATACCACAATGATTCTAATGATTACTTGATATTGTTATTGAATTTCATTGGCTTATTTATATATGGATTTGACAGAGCTATCTTACCGATGGGGTAGTGGGTAAGTACCATCGGCATTGTGTATAATGATTTCTATACAGCGTTTACCCTAGCTAGAAAGGGACTTATCTTAGCCGTGAGGTTTGGCCTGCTTTACGATATCTTACATGCAAATGATACGTGTTCAAAGCCCAATATCTGTCACTTCTACATGTGAAAGTAAATGTAATACTTATGTCAACCTTATTCCATATTGCTTACCATTGATATCCATTTCTTTACCCAACACTGTTATGTATTCCAAACGCCCAATGACATTTGGTGTGCAAATAGTTAGCCTTTGATATGTAAATTTAATATACTGATATCTATTCATTGTCACTTAACTTCCATTGATTTATTTTATTATCATTTACCTGTACTTCATATTTAATGATATATACTTAGCTCACTGAATATATTAATACTCACCCATGGTTTCTTTAATTATTTTTTAGGAAAGAAGTACTAGGAGCAAAAATCCCAAGTCATTTTCCTTCCTCTGTACTTGGGACGTCCCAAGACTCCAATGTAAATTTTCTGGAGTCAGTCTATATATACTCTAGAGCTCCATGGGGTATGGTTTGGGAAATAGATTGTCTTGTTTAACTTCTGAAGTTATATATATTAACTGTTACTGAAACTAGAATGATATCTAATGGTATAATTAATGGTAGTGATACTGAAAATGACAAAGACAACATTATTGATAATGTTACTGATAAATGTTAAAAAGTAATTGTGGTTTGGTATGTATATATAAAAGTGTTTTACATGACTGTATTCTGATTGTAAAGCTGAGGGTATAAAGATGGTGAAATATTGGGAGTGTAAATTTTTATGCAGACTGTGTAATTTTTGAAAGACCCGATTTTGGGTTGGAAATTATATGAAAAATACAAAGAAAACTTTGTCGAAATTTCTATAAGAATAATATCTGATAAATGGAATTTGAGTATAAATGAATGAGTTTAATGTGTAAATGATTGATAATTGGATTGTTAGCGGATTTTATGGGTTTTCAATGATCTTAAGTTTATCCGTGCCATAGGACCGTCGCGTTCCAAAAGTGGGACGTGATAGCTGCCAAGCTTCAATGCCTATGTTGCCAATGCTCAGCTCAGGTGCCACCAAATGCAGTTCGTGATTCTGCCTCCTTTTGCACCCAACATCTTAGCAATGTTCTAAATATACCATTGATGTATGCTCCGCGCAAGCATATGTTCATTGTTATAAGGAGTGGTACTACCCTACATTGTTATGGCTATTATTTATTTTTTCATGAACGTATTGATTGGTTGGTGTCATTCTTTCTAGAGACATTGATATTATTGTTCATTGACTCCATAGTATTGTTATGTTTATATTTGTATATTTATATGCATATAATTTATTATTTTTCAGATGTTAGAGTACATGAGGGGCTACATTTGGAGGATAGAGTTTTTTGACAGTTTTCTTCTCAAGAAGTTATTCATGTATAGTTTTGAAATAATATTTGTATTGTGATTATTTTTTTTGGATGTTCATGCTATAATTGCTCCATAGTAATATTGGATGACTTGTAGACATATACTAGATGGTTCATTTTGGACACATTATTGATCTTTCTCTTATTCATTGTAGATGATGACTTATATATTATCCTCTGATTTATAGTGACGAAGTAGAATTGTATTAATATGATTGATATTAATAACTTTATGAATGAATGTTTGGATTAAATAGAAATTTTATGTTGTTATGATACAAAATTTATATTGATTGCATTGATTTTTACAGGTAATTTGGTGGTTGCATACTTATTCTGTTACATTATTAAAGTTGGAGTGTGACATATGCATATAATAAAAATATCAAAAACAACTGCGAAGAAAAAATAGGTGAGGTATTAAAACATTATTGTTAATAAGTTACGTACTTGAGATTTGTGAACTATATTCTATACTTGTGAACTTATTTCAAAATTAGTTGTGTACTGTATTTTTTGTACTTACTAACTTTCTAATTATATGTTAGCTTTAAAAATTGTAACATAATATTAATTGTTTTTTAAAAGGAATCCAAGAATTGGATTGCCCAAAATGAACTGATTTTCTTGAAAAAATTGAAGTCTCAAACTAAAATTTTAGTACCGTATTATCTTAAGATTTTTGATTTGATTTCAATTTTTAAATTTCTCAAAAATTAAATTTTCAATTGGTTCGAGGGATTCAAGATTTTTCTTAAAATTAATCTATACTGAATCTTGTTCAATCCTATATATATATATATATATATATATATATATATATATATATATAAACAAATGATATAAGTAATTAAAAAATAAAATAAAATAAATTTATTTTTTATGTACAAAGTTTGAAATAATTTTTAAATAAATAAATCGGGACGAATTTCATTTAACAAGTGAATATATGTTTTTAGTTTTATTAATTCTTATCATCACATTCAAAATGAAGTTTGCTTTCTTTTTGAAAAGCAATAATAGAAATCATGCACTCAAATCGAATTATATAATTAAAACAATGAAAAAAATATTATTAAAAGTTGATTACGAAGGCTTATTGATTGGTTTGAGCTGACTAGGTTGCATTACCTAAAAGCATTGAAAGTTGTATTCATTCTATCAAGTCCTCGTTGGTTGATGAATTTAGTTTAAGACAAATTAATTATATTATTATAATAGTAAAAAACAATCTTTGAATTTTTTTTAATATTTTTACAATTGTTAATGTTTAATGTGAATTTTTAAAATTATAAGCTTGAAAATATAAAAATTAAATATTTTAACTAAAAGTTTGATTAAAAAAATTGTATAATTATTCTAAACAGTAAAAGTAAAATAAAATTTATTAAGAAATTAATTGGTGAATAGAAACATAAAAATTTCTTTTTATTATTTAAATATTATCATATTAAGCGATAAATTAAAATTTTTATTTTTTCATTTATTCAATATATTATTAAACTATCTATGGAGTTGCAAATTTTGATTTTTTTAATTAATTTATATTTTTTAAAAAATATTTTAATATATATTTATTTAAAAAATATTTTAGCATATACCAAATTATTATTATTATCATCATCATTTTTAAATATCACCTTATAAAAATTTGAAATATTAATATAAATATAATAAATAAATAAATTAAAAGAAACATAAAAAGAGATTCTATGGGACTGGGATTTCAATTCTCTTTCGCCCTGTGTTGGGATTTCAATTTCATCCCGTTGTGGGTTTTTTAATCATCTCTTCATCCGTGTTAGGTTTTCAATTCAATCACCCAGTTCTCGACATAATAGAATTACAAGTGTCAACTAGACTTAATAAAAATTATATTGACCCAGTTATCATTTGAGGGCCAATATTAAGATAATAAATATCTCACATGGATTAAATACAAAACGTTAAATGGATATATATAATTGGAATCTTTAACCTCAACAACTAGTTTTTTAGGTTAGCACTTCATCTATGGCAGACACATCTCCAACTATTACACCTCATCAGTCTCCTCACAATTCATTTCCAATTGTTCCTTAGAGTCCTTTGGAAGATCCTTCTTCGCCATATTTTCTTTATCACTCTGAAAATCATGGCTCAGTTATTATTTCACCAGAGTTCACATCAACAAACTTCGCCTCTTGGAAACGGTCTTTTATTCTTGCAGTTTCTATTAGAAACAAGCAGGGATTCCTCGATGGAAGTATCCCTAAGCCAGTATCTGATAGTTCTGATTACTTGCCATGGATCTGCTGCAATAATTTGCTAGTTGTATGGCCACTTCGATTGATCTCTACACCGATTATATCTACAGTGTTTTATATGGAAGAAGCCAATCAAATATGGGAGAAGCTTAACTAGAGGTTCTCACAACCTGATGATACTCAAATTTGTCATCTGCAACAACTTCTTGGCTCGCTTTCACAAGGTACTAAAACTGTGGATGCTTATTTCACAGAATTGAATGGAATTTGGGAAGAATTGAGAAATTTCAGGCCCTTACCTCACTGTTCATGTGGTAATTATAATCAAGCATACTTTCAAATCTTTATTGATAGGCAACAGAAGGACTATGTTCTTTAATTTCTTAATGGCTTAAATGAGTCATTCTCTGCTTTAAGATCTCAAATAATCCTCATGAAGCCTTTTCCTACATTGGAGTCTACAATACGATTCTCAGAGAGGAGAATTAAAGATATTTTCAGATACAGTCACAAAACCTAAATGATGTTGCAATCATGGCTGTAAGGAAAGGAAAATCTGATTTATATTGTTCACATTGTGGTAAGCTTGGTCATCTCAGAGAACAATGTTATAAGCTAATAGGTTTCCCTTCTAAATTCAAGTTCACTAAAACAAGAACTATAGCACCACATCAACAGGCCTCAGCTCATCAAGTTTCCACATAAGATCATGAAGAGTCTCTCAATAATAATTTTTCACAGCTTCATCTTTCAAAGGATCAAATCCAAAAGTTAATCACTTTGATTGATACTTCATCAACTGATCATAACAATTCTCATACTCTTGAGATCACAGACAATCATCTCTCTAATGTAGCAGGTATAAATAATTTAGTATTTTCTGCTACAAATGCACATTTACTCAAAAATGTTTTCCTCAAACAGTCCAAAGTAGCCTCCTGGATTGTAATACCCTAAAAAGTCCTAACTTGTATGCATGATTTAATTCTCAGTATTTAGTTTAAAAGTATTGAAATGATGAAAAATAATTTTAGAGACACAGTTAGAAAGCGAACTAATTACTTTTCCGAAAATCAGCGGTGTCGGGAACACTGCCGATAAATTAGCAGTCCAATCAACAGATGAATTTCTGATTTTGACTAGGGGATAAAAGAACATCTTAATGAATGTGTAATATTGGTAAAAAGAAAGAAGTGAAAAACATTTAGGAACACTGAAAAAGTAACCAATAGCAAACCCATAAATAAATGAAACTTTAAGGTAAATAGTGAAAATGAGTCTGTCTGAGTTTCAGAATGATTCTGAAACTATTTTTATAAATAAGTATAAATTAAAATAAGCTTATTGATTTCCCACTTTGAAATCTAAGTCCTGACAGAATTGTCATAATAAATTATAGAAGAAATTGGAGTCAAAGTATAATTACTTGAAAACTTAAGGGCTAAAATGTAATTAGTCGTTATGATCCAAACCACTTCTCTTCTTCTTCCTCCATTTATACTTCAATTTTCTCACCAAATTTCTTAAGAAAATTCATAGAAAACTTGAGTTTAGGCATTGTTCTTCCAATATCCATCATTAATTTGCTTAGAAAGCTAAAGGAAATTAAGAAATATTAGCTTGAAGATTTTGGCTAAGATCCCATATTAAGGTAAGGAATTAATTTGTTCAATTTTATGGTTTATTTAGATGATTTAGGAGTTGAATTGAATGGGTTTTAGGTTAGATTGCATCAATTGATGCATTTGGATAGAAATGCCTAAATTGTCTAACCTAATTGAATTTTTATGAATGAGCTATGTTAATTAGTGTTAGTTTGTATTAATTGATCTTAGAATATATTAATTGGAGGCCATTAGATAACTAATTGATGATTATTTTGGTGTAGAAAATCAAGTTTGCACAAGTTGTGCATTTTGCCTCATTTGAAGCAATTGGGTGGAAAGCAATTTTCCAAGGCATTTGGAAGCATTAGATGAGTTCTATATGCATCATTTAACATACCTAATATATTGGATTGATGATTAGAATCCTTGTGCAAAATCCCACTTCTGGCCGAACCACTTTGGCACTATTCACCCTATGTATTTTGCATTGTCTTCCTTTGAATTCCGTAGCTATTTTGATCCATTTCATGTTGTTTAATATTGTATATTTGATACCTATTGTGTTGTTGATAATGTGGATTGATTGTTGGTTGAATTGGACATGCCAAATTTGCACCAAACCCTAACCTAATGGCTTGCTGTTTTGTGCCTACCAAGTGTTTGATAAAATACCTAGTTGTTTTTGCCTTTGGCCTATTGCTTTATCTTCCATAGGCCTACCATTTGAATACCATTGTCGCCAGCGATATTGGCATGCCAATTGGCCTACCGATTTCCTTTGCCTGGCCAACCTTTGTTCCATGCCTTTGTTGTTTACCATACCAATTGTCATTAATTGTATATCACATATTGCAATGCCATTAATTCTATTGCTAAATGATTTGACCGATATTGAGCTTATTGATGCTGAGGATACCATTGTTGTATAATGGTGTCTATTGATATGTTTACTCTTATATTGATCCTAATGTGACTTGACAGAGCTACCCCTCCGACAGGGTAGTGGGAATATACTGTCGGCGATGTGCACATTGTATTACTGATACCCTAGCTGAGAAGGGTTATGGCCCTAGCCATAAGATCTTATCAGTCTTATGCTTATTGATATTGATATTACTAAAGATTGTATGTTCACATATAGTTCATACTGATATTACTAGAGACTGTATGATTTCATATAGTCCATCCATTTATCTGTCTTTCCATATTATACCAAACCTATGATATACTTATTGGCTATTCTGTCACCTTCTGTTATTGATTCTGTAATTGTTCACATTGAACTATTGACATCATTGTTCCATCTGTTAACCATTATATTTATTGGGGATGCATATAAATTTCATTGAGTATCTTATATACTTACTCTTTACTTATTTATCTATTTCAGGAGAGGAGTAGACTGCAGAATCTCATCTTTCGACATCCAGTGGATTTCTACTCACTGTTGGTTTATGTAAATACTTTGAATTCTGTATTTTTGGTGTTCATAATCTAGCTGCTCTATGAGGTATTTATGGGTTAGTTAGAATATGAACATGTATGTGGATATGATGATATTTTATGATATATGATGATTATATGGCATGTTATTATGACTGTTACAGCCAATCGAACTAATTTACAAAAAGAATTACAGAATGACAAAATGAATGGTAATTAAGTAAAATGAATAATTAATTGATGGATATAGATGATGTATGTGATACTGGGTTCTACAGGAGTCGGTCGCCATTGGCATCTCCCGCATCCTAGGACCGTCGCGATCCGAAAATGGGTCGTGACAGAGGTGGTATCAGAGCTCTAAGTTATAGACATCGAAGTTTTAGGTTACAGATGAATAGTACCTGAATTACAGAGGAATAGTAACTAAATACAAAATGGGATAGAATTAAGTAAACCATGGAGCATAGGATTTCCTTTGTCGTCTTTTGCTGTATTCGTCTGTTATGTGTTAGTATTCTTCGTTTCTGTGATATTCTGAGTATGTTTTCATTTTTTTTGACAGATTACAGAGATATTTGATGATAAGGATAGAGATACCAGGAAGGCAGAGGTAGCCTCCAATGAGTCATTGGTCAGGGAGTTCTCAATTTCAGAGGGTTCGTCTAAATCCTGACGGACTACAAAGGATACAGAGAGGGGCAATGATCCCTGGAGAGTTGAGATGATGAGGGGGATGATGGAGTTACGCAGGGAGTTGGCTAATTTGAGGCAGGAATATCAGAATGTACTGCCACCACAAGTTCCAGTAGTAGTGCCCCCACCTGTGGCACCAGAGGCAGTACTAGTTGCACCGGCTCCTGTGCAGCCAGTAGGGGTTCCTGAGGAGCCTGTTGTACAGAGAGGTCGTAGAGTTATTGAGGAGGGTGGTGTATCCATGTTTAGCTTTCTGAAGCTAAACTTACAAGAGTTTAGGGGTGACAGAGGCAGCTACCCCGTCGATTTTCTAAAGGAGGTTGAGAAGGTAGTTAGGAGACTACCTTGTTCTAAGCTTAGAGCTATAGAGTTGGTTAGATTGTTACTGAAAGGGAAGGCTTGGACTTGGTTTTCGAGGAGGATAGAGCCTAGGCTATATGGTGAGCATCCACCCTCAGAGGTTGAGTTTCAGCAGGGTTTGATAGATGAGTTCATTACTGAGGGGGTGAAGACCCGTAACTTGATCCAGTTGGAGCAGGGTAATAGGTCAGTAGAGGAGTATGCCGAGGAGTTCATCAGGCTGAGTAGGTATGCTACTCACATTGTTCCTACTGAGGCTGATTTGATCAGCAGGTTTAGGAGGGGTCTACATGCTGCACTTCATAATGCATTATTGGCTACAGAATTCACTTCTCTGATGACAATTATTGATAAGGCTACACAGATGAAAGAGAAGTATAAGACAGAGAGGGCAAAGAGGGACCAGAAGAGAAAATGAGGTCCAGGATCTCAGGTTAGGAGAGGGGAGAGCAGTTCCAGCCTAGGCAAGCAGAGCCAGTGCCTCAATTCGATCAGCGATCTTTAGCCAGTAGACAGAGGAGGAGAGTGCAGAGTAGGGGACCGCCAGTGGTTCAGTCAGTACCTGCTTATTTATAGGGTTCTTCGAGACCTGCTGCATAGACTCCCGGTATCCCTAGTTGTGAGTTTTGTGGACAGAGACATAGAGGGGAGTGTTGGTGACAGACTGGTGCTTGCTTGAGATGTGGTTAGCAGGGTCACTATGCTAACAGATGTCCTTTGAGAGGTGAGCAGTAGCCATCTACTACAGTATCTCAGCCAACGGTACAGATGAGTCAGAATATGAGCAGAGAGGCTTCAGGCAGAGGCAGAGGCAGAGAAGGATAGACTCCCAGCAGTAGTAAGGCCTCAGTGGGTAGGGATCAGAGCAAAGTATTTGCAGTCAACACCCATGAGGCACAGAGATTAGATAATATGGTCACAGGTACTATTCTGATTCAGAATGAGATTGCAGATGCCTTATTTGATTCTAGTGCTACTCATTCCTTCGGGTCACCACACTTTGCACCTAAATTTAATAAGGAATGGAAATTGTTAGATATGCCTTTAGTGATTGCTACACTGATAGTTGAGAGTGTTGATGTGCCTGACAGTGTGATTGAGATTGATGATAACATATTGCGTGCTGATTTGATTGAATTGCATGTATTAGAGTTAGATGTGATTTTGGGTATGGATTGGCTTACGAGACATCGGGCGGTTATTGATTGTTATCAGAAGAAGGTCAGATTTCAGCCTAAGGGGCAACCAGAGTTTGAGTTTCAGGGTGATATACGGGAGTTCAGGGTTAATCTAGTTTCTGCTATCCAGGCTAGGAGGATGATTGGGAAAGGTTGTTCAACCTATTTGGCTCATATGATAGATGTACAAAAGTCTTTTATAGATCTTAATCAGAAACCGGTGGTTCAGGAGTTTCCTGATGTGTTTCCTGAGGAGTTGCCAGGATTGCCCCCAGATAGGGAGATTGAGTTTGAGATTGAGGCGCAAGAAGGCACTGATCCTATATCCATTCCTCTATATAGAATGGCACCAGCGAAATTAAAGGAATTGAAGGTGCAGTTGCAGGAGCTATTAGATAGAGGGTCTATAGACCAAGTAGTTCTCCTTGGGGTGCATCGATATTGTTTGTAAAGAAGAAGGATGGAGGATGTGTATTGGCTACAGGCAGTTGAATAAGGTGACAGTGAATAACAAGTATCCATTGCCACAGATAGATGACTTGTTTGAGCAGCTGCAGGGTGCTAGTCATTTTTCAAAGATTGATATGAGGTCTGGGTATCACCAGTTGAAGATTAAGAAGGGTGATGTACCTAAGACTGCTTTCAAGACCCGATATAGGCATTATGAGTTATTGGTGTTGCCATTCAGGTTGACTAATGCACCAGCTGCTTTTATGGATCTGATGAAAAGGGTGTTCAAGTCATTTTTGGATAAGTTTATCATTGTATTCATTGATGGCATTCTTATCTACTCCAGGAGTGAGGAGGAACATGTGGAGTATCTGAGAATTGTATTGCAGACACTTTGGGAGTATCAGTTGTATGCTAAGCTATCTAAATGCCAGTTCTAGCTAACCGAAGTGTGTTTTCTAGGGCATGTGATTTGTAAGGATGGTATTAAGGTGGATCTTCAGAAGATTAAAGCAGTTGCAAATTGGCCTCAGCCTACCAGTATTTCTGAAGTTCACAGTTTTCTGGGTATGGCAGGGTATTATAAGAGATTTGTGAAAGATTTCTCCAGGATTGCAGTTCCATTGACTAGGATGATGCGAAAACAGGAGCGTTATCTGTGGACTGATGAGTGTGAGCACAGTTTCCAGACTTTGAAGTCTTGCCTCACCAGTGCTCCAGTATTAGCATTGCCATTAGAAAGGAAGAAATTTACTGTGTATTGCGATGCTTCTCGGATTGGATTGGGGTGTGTACTGATGCAGAACAGGAGAGTGATTGCTTATGCTTCTCGTTAGTTAAAGAAGCATGAAGCAAATTATCCGATATATGATCTGGAGATGGCAGTTGTGGTATTTGCATTAAAGATTTAGAGGCATTATCTGTATGGGGTCTAAATGTGAGATATATACTAATCATAAGAGTTTACAGTATATTTCAGCAGAAGGATATGAATATTTGACAGCGCAGATGGGTGGAGCTACTTAAGGATTTTGACTGTGAAATCCTTTATCACCCGGGTAAAGCTAATGTAGTGGTTGATGCACTGAACAAGAAGTCCATGGGTAGTTTAGCTCATATCATGGTTGGCAGGAGACCTTTGATTCGAGAGATGAGGGATTTGGTAGATATGGGAGTGGATTTGGATTTGGGATCCTAGGATCGAAACCAGACTCTGATAGCCCAATTTCGGGTGAAGTCACTGTTGTTTGATGATATTAAAGTAGCTCAGGATAGTGATCCTTATCTACTAAAGATTAAGGGAGATGTGCAGAATGGTAAAATGACAGAGTTTGCAGTGAAGGATGGTGTACTGAAGTGTGGGAAGCATATATATGTACTTGATATGGATGGGCTACGGGATCGAATTATGAAAGAGACTCACTATTCAGCATATAGTGTACATCCAGAGATTACCAAGATGTACCATGATCTAAGGGATGTATATTGGTGGCCTGGTATGAAGGGAGATGTAGCAAGATTTATCTCTAAATACTTAACCTATCAGCAGGTTAAGTTTGAGCATCAGAAGCCATCAGGGTTACTTCAGGAGATAGAGCTGCCATAGTGGAAATAGAAGCAGGTTACTATGGATTTTGTAGTGGGTCTACCGAGGATTACCAAGGGTTATGACTCCATATGGGTGATTGTAGATCATTTGACGAAATCAGCTCATTTTCTGGAGGTTAAGACCAGTTATACGGCAGCTCAGTATGCACAGTTGTATGTGGATAAGATTGTGCTACTTCATGGAGTTCCTTTGATGATTATTTCATATAGGGGTACATAGTTAACCTCCCAGTTTCGGCAGAAATTTCAGGAGGCCATGGATACTCAGTTATGGTTCAGCACTGCTTTCCATTCGCAGACTGATGGACAGTCAGAGAGGACAATCCAGACTTTAGAAGATATGCTTTGATTGTGTGCTATGGATTTCAAAGATAACTGGGATCAATATCTGTCATTGATAAAATTTTCTTATAACAACAGTTTCCACTCTTCTATTGGTATGGCTCCATTTGAAGCACTATATGGTAGGAAGTGCAGATCTCCAGTGTGTTGGGTGGAGCCAGGGGAGAAACGGCTTGAGGGGCCAGAGTTGATCAGAGAAACCATGGAAAAGGTGCCAATGATCAGAAATCGGATGAAGACTGCTTTCAGTAGGCAGAAAAGCTATGCTGATCTGAAGAGGAAAGATGTACACTTTGTAGGGTCTTCCTTAAGATCTCACCGATGAGGGGTATTATGAGATTTGGGAAGAGAAAAAAGTTGTTACCAAGATTTATAGGTCCATTCGAGATTCTTGAGAAGATAGATAGTGTGGCATATAGATTGGCTCTTCCACTTAACATGAGCCACGTACATCCGATTTTCCACATCTCGATGCTGCGAAAATATATGTCTGATCCATCACATATATTGGATATATAAGATGTGGGACCCAATGAGGACTTGTCGTATGAGGAGCTTCCAGTGGAAATAGTTGATCGACAAGTCAGGCAGCTGCGAAATAAGAAGATCCCCATGGTAAAAGTGTTATGGAGAAACTAGTCGATGGAGGAGTGCACTTGGGAGAGCGAACAAGAGATGAGAGGCAGATATCCATTCCTGTTCCAGCAATGAGGTATGCATTTTATTTAAATTCGAGGATAAATTTATTTCAATGGGGGTAGAATGTAGTACCCTAGAAAGTCCTAACTTGTATGCATGATTTAATTCTCAGCATGTGGTTTAAATGCATTGAAATGATGGAAAATAATTTTAGAGACATAGTTAGAAAGCGAACTAATTACTTTTTTGGAAATCGGCAATGTCGGGAACACTGCCAATAAATTAGCAGTCCGGTCAATAAATGAATTTCTGATTTTGATCAGGGGTAAAAGACCACCTTAATACTTGTGTAATTTTGGTAAAAAGAAAGAAGTGAAAAACATTTAGGAACACTAAAAAAGTAACCAATGGAAAAACCGTAAATAAATAGAACTTTAAGGTGAATAGTAAAAATGAGTCTGTCTGAGTTTCAGAATGACTCTAAAACTATTTTTATAAATAAATATAAATTAAAATAAGCCTATTGATTTCCCACTTTGAAATCTAAATCCTGACAGAATTGTCATAATAAATTACAGAAAAAGTTGGGATCAAAGTATTATTACTTGGAAACTTAAGGACCAAAATATAATTAGCCATTATGATTTTTGTATAAAAGCCAACACTTAGAAAATTTGCTTACCTTCTTCTTCTTCCACCTTTAGGCCGAACCACTTCTCTTCTTCTTCCTCCATTTATACTTCAATTTTCTCACCAAATTTCTTAAGAAAATTCATAGAAAACTTGAGTTTAGGCATTGTTCTTCCAATATCCATAATTAATTTTCTTGGAAAGCTAAAGAAAATCAAGGAATATTGGCTTGAAGATTTCGGCTAAGATCCCATATTAAGGTAAGGAATTAGTTTGTTCAATTTTATGGTTTATTTAGATGATTTAGGAGTTGAATTGAATGGGTTTTAGGTTAAATTGCATCAATTGATGCATTTAGATAGAAATGCCTAAATTGTCTAACCTAATTGAAGTTGTATGAATGAGCTATGTTAATTAGTATTAGTTTATATTAATTGATCTTAGAATATATTAATTGGAGGCCATTGGGTAACTAATTGATGGTTATTTTGGTGTAGAAAATCAAGTTTGCACAAGTTGTGTATTTTGCCTCATTTGAAGCAATTGGGTGGAAATTAATTTTTCAAGGCATTTGGAAGTATTAGATGAGTTCTATATGCATCATTTAACATGTCTAATACATTGGATTGATGATTGGAAACCTTATGTAAAATCCTACTTTTGGCCAAACCACTTTGGCACTATTCACCCTATGTATTTTGCTTTGTCTTCCTTTGAATTCCTTAGCTATTTTAATCCATTTCATGTTGTTTAATATTGTATATTTGATACCTATTGTGTTGTTGATAATGTGGATTAATTGTTGGTTGAATTGGGCATGCCAAATTGCACCAAACTCTAACCTAATGGTTTGTCCTTTTGTGCCCACCAAGTGTTTGATAAAATGCCTAGTTGTTTTTGTTTGTGGCCTATTGCTTTATCTTCCACATCATTGCCAGCGACATTGGCATGCTAATTGGCCTATCAATTTCCTTTGCCGAGCCAACCTTTGTTCTATGCCTTTGTTGTTTATTATACCAATTGTCATTGATTGTATATCACATATTGCAATGCCATTAATTCTATTGCTAAATGATTTGACTGATATTGAGTTGATTGATGTTGAGGATACCAATGGTGTCTATTGATATGTTTACACTTATATTGATTCTAATGTGGCTTGACAGAGCTACCGCTTCGACAGGGTAGTGGGAATATACTGTCGACGATGTACACATTGTATTACTGATACCCTAGCTGGAAAGGATTATGGTTCTGGCCATAAGACTTGATCAGTCTTATACTTAATGATATTGATATTACTGAAGACTATATAATCCATACTGATATTACTGGAGACTGTATGATTTCATATAGTCCATCCCTTTATCTGTCTTTCCATATTATACCAAACCTATGATATACTTATTGGCTATTATGTCACCTTCTGTTACTGATTCTGTAATTGTTCACATTAAACTATTGACATCATTGTTCCATCTGTTAACCATTATATTTATTGGGGATGTATATAGATTTCACTGAGTGTCTTATATACTCACTCTTTGCTTGTTTACCTATTTCAGAAGAGGAGTAGACTGCAAAATCTCATCTTCCGACATCTAGTGGATTTCTATTCACTGTTGATATATGTAAATATTTTAAATTCTGTATTTTTGGTGTTCATAATCTAGCTGCTCCATGGGGTATATATGGGTTAGTTAGAATATGAATATGTATATGGATATGATGATATTTTATGATATATGATTATTATATGGCATGCTATTATGGCTGTTACAGCCAATCGCACTAATTTACAGAAAGAATTATAGAATGACAGAATGAATAGTAATTAAGTAAAATGAATAAGTAATTGATGGATATAGATGATGCATATGATACTGGGTTCTATGGGTGCCGGTCGCTATTGGCATCACCTGCGTCCTAGGACCGTCGAGATCCGAAAACTGGTCGTGACATGGATAGTTGACATAGGAGCTACATATCATATTGTCAACTCAGTAGCACTATACCTTATATACTATGAAGTTTTTGGTAGTTTTGTCAAGCTGCCTAATAACTCTAAAGCCAAAGTTACTCATATAGGAAGCATTACTTTTAACAAATATCTCACTCTGCACAATGTCCTGTGCATCCCCTCTTTTAACTTCAATTTGGTCTCTACAAGCAAGCTCACTTCACAACAAAATATATGTCTCATTTTCTTGTCTAACTATTGCCTTATTCAAGTCCTCTCACCATGGACTATGATTGGGTTGGCTAGAATTCAACAAGGCCTTTATTAGATAGAGACAACTCAATTTGTCCCAAGTCAAATTCATTCCAATTGTGTTTCTTTTCATATCTTGCCCTTTGTAAATAATGTAACCTGTGAAATCTGGAATCACAGGTTAGGGTATGTGTCTATTCATAATTTTCCTTATTTGCAATTTATGTGCTCTTGCAAGAATAAGAGTCTTGGTACTCCTTGTTTTACTTGTCCCAAAGGAAAAAAAATGAAAAGATTACCTTTTCCATAGTCAAAAGAGTCAGTCACTAGTCTATTTGACCTAGTACATATGGATGTATGGGGTCCTTATTCCCAAGCAGACTTGAATAAAAATCATTACTTCTTGTCTATTGTTGATGAGTATTCTAAAAGCACAAGGGTGTTCTTAATGAAACACAAATATGAAGTTGCCCACTGGGTGATACATTTTTACACTTTGATATTGAATCAGTTTAACATTTGTATCAAAGTAATAAGAACATGCCGGGGGGGGGGGGGGAGGAGAATTTCATATGCAAAGTTTTTTTCAAACCAAAGGTATTATACATCAACAGACCTGTGCATACACACCTCAACAGAATGGTATTGTTGAGAGGAAATATCAACATATTCTTAATGTTGCCAGGTCATTATTGTTTCATGCCAACTTGCCACTCAAATTTTGGGAAAGTGCAATTCTGACAGCAGTTCATTTGATTAATAAAACACCATCACCTCATTTGTCTCATAAAACTCCATATGAGTTGCTTTACTATAAGCAACCCTCCTATAGTACCCTAAGATCCTATGGTTGTTTGTGTTTTGCTGCTAACCTCACAAACCACAGGACTCAATTTGATCCTCGAGCCAAACAATGCATCTTTATTGGCTATCCCACAGGTATAAAAGGTTACAAGCTATATGATCTGTCATCTCACTCCACTTTTATTTCCAAAGATGTTTTGTTTTATGAAAATATTTTTCCCTTTCAGTCCAATCAATTCAACTCACACTCAACTACTGACCATCCTTCCACACTTTGTTGTTTTGCCTTCCATATTGCCTTCCATATGGCAAAACAACAAAGTGTGGAAGGATGGTCAGTAGTTGAGTGTGAGTTGAATTGATTGGATTGAAAGGGAAAAATATTTTCATAAAACAAAACATCTCTAGAAATAAAAGTGGAGTGAGATGACAGATCATATAGCCTGTAAAATTTTATACTTGTGGGATAGCCAATAAAGATGCATTGTTTGGCTCGAGGATCAAATTGAGTCCTATGGTTTGTGAGGTTAGCAGCAAAACACAAACAACCATAGGATCTTCGGGTACTATAGGGGGGCTGCTTATGGTAGAGCAACTCATATGGAGTTTTATGAGACAGATGAGGTGATGGTGTTTTATTAGTCAAATGAACTGCTGTCAGAACTGCACTTCCCCAAAATTTGAGTGGCAAGTTGGCATGAAACAGTAAAGACCTGGCAACATTAAGAATATGTTGATGCTTCCTCTCAGTAGTAAAAATTTTGTTGAGGTGTGTATGCATAGGTCTGTTGATGTATAATACATTTGGTTTGAAAATAACTTTGCATTTGAAATTCTCTCCCCTGATATGTTCTTATTACTTTGATAGAAATGTTAAACTGATTCAATATCAAAGTGTAAAAATATCTCACCCAGTGTGCAACTTCATATTTGTGTTTCATTAAGAACATTCATGTGCTTTTAGAATACTCATCAACAATAGACAAGAAGTAATGATTTTTATTCAAGTTTGCTTGGGAATAAGGACCCCATACATCTATATGTACTAGGTCAAATAGACCAGTGACTGACTCTTTTGACTCTGGGAAAGGTAATCTTTTCATTTGTGCTTTGGAACAAGTAAGACAAGGAGTAGCAAGACTCTTATTCTTGCAAGAACACATAAATTGCAAAGAAGGAAAATTATGAATAGACATATGCACTAACCTGTGATGCTAGATTTCACAGGCTACATTATTTACAAAAGGCAAGATATGACAAGAAACACAATTGGAATGAATTTGACTTGGGACAAATTGAGTTGTCTCTAGCCAATAAAGGACTTGTTGAATTCTAGCCAACCTAATCGTAGTCCATGGTGAGAGGACCTGAATAAAGCAACAATTAGACAAGAAAATGAGACAAATATTTTGCTGTGAAGTGAGCTTGCTTGCAGAGAGCAGATTGAAGTTAAAAGAGGGGATGCACAAGACATTGTGCAGAGTGAGATATTTGTTGAGAGTAATGCTTCCTATATGTGTAACTTTGGCTTCAGAGTTATCAGGCAGCTTGACAAAACAACCAAAAACTTCATAGTATGTAGAGTATAGTGCTACTGAGTTGACAATATGATCTGCAGCTCCTGTGTCAACTATCCAGCAGGCTATTTTAGATTGTCTGGGGAAAACTTTTTTAAGTACATGTGCATTTGAAGCAGAAAATGCTAAATGCTTTATACCTGCTACATTAGAGAGATGATTGTCTGTGATCTCAAGAGTGTGAGAATTGTTGTGATCAGTTGATGAAGTATCAATCAGAGTGATTAACTTCTGGATTTGATCCTTTGAAAGATGAAGCTGTGAAAAATTAGTATTGAGAGACTCTTCATGATCTTATGTGGAAACTTGGTGAGCTGAGGCCTGTTGATTTGGTGCTATAGTTCTTATTCTAGTGAACTTGAAATTAGGAGGGAAACCTATTAACCTATAACATTGTTCTTTGAGATGACCAAGCTTACCACAATGTGAACAATGCAAATCAGAATTTTCTTTCCTTATAACCATGATTGCAACATCACTTAGGCTTTGTGACTGTATCTGAAAAGATCTTTGAGTCTCCTCTCTGAGTATCATATTGTAGACTTGATCCAAAGTAGGAAAAGGCTTCATGAGGATTATTTGATATCTTAAAGCAAAGAATGACTCATTTAAGCCATTAAGAAATTGAAAAACATAGTCCTTTTGTTGCCTATCAATGAAGATTTGAAAGCATGCTTGATTACAATTACCACATGAACAGTGAGGTAAGGGCCCGAAATTTCTCAGTTCTTCCAAAATTCCATTCAATTATGTGAAGTAAATATCCACAGTTTTAATACCTTGTGAAAGCGAGCCAAAAAGCTGTTGTAGATGACAAATTCGAGTATCATCAGGCTATGAGAACCTCTGGTTAAGCTTCTCCTAGATTTGATTGACTTCTTCCATATAAGACACTTTAGATGTAATCGGTGTAGAGATCGATCGAAGTAGCCATGCAACTAGGAAATTGTTGCAACGGATCCAAGGCAAGTAATTAGAACTGTCAGATGTTGGCTTAGGGATACTTCCATCGAGGAATCCTTGCTTGTTTCTAATAGAAACTACAAGAAGAAAAGACCGTTTCCAAAAGGCAAAGTTTGTTGATGTGAGCTTTGGTGAAACAATAACTAATCCATGATTTTCAGAGTGATGAAGAAAATATGGCGAAGAAGGATCTTCTAAATGACTCTGAGGAACAGTTGGAAATGAATTGTGATGAGACTGATGAGGCGTAATAGTTGGAGACGTGTCAGCCATAGATGAACAGAGCGAGATAAATAAAAGAAATTTTGATAACATAAAAGAAAATGAAAAAGATGAAGGATGAATCTAAATCTTGAGTCTAGAGCTCTGATATCATATCAGAAGAAGATAGGGAACTGAATTGAAATAAAGTGATTTTTATTAATTTATTTTTACTATACCAAAAAGCACTTATATATTTACAAAAGGTAAACTTAAACTATGATTGAACTGACTTTCTCTAACTAATAGACACGTGATTAACTAAGCTAAAACTAACACTGTAACAAACTTCTTAATTATAAATATTTCTGTTACAAGTCTTAACAAACTAAGTGTTGAGCTGGAACTTTGACTGATATGCTAAACTGGCACTCTTCAGCATGTTGCCAACTTCAATTTCCTCTTTACATATGGGTCAGCTATAAGAAACATAATAATATATTAATTCATATGAATTTTAATTAAAATCTAAAAAAAAATGATGACATCAAACTGGTGAAATTATTTCTTATAAATTTCATTTTTAAAAGAGTTATTTGATAAATAGTGAAAATTTTTAAAATAATATTTTTCAATTTAAATTTTATTACGCATATAAATTTATTTATTGCTTTTAAAAAAATAAAAATTTATTTATTTAATTCTGTTTAAATTATTATTTCTTTATTATGACAGTCTTTTATTATATTTATGAATTTATTTTTTAAAATTTGTCTAAATTATTATTTCTTAACTTGTGAACTCCTCAAAAGAATTTAGTAATAAATTTTTTATTTTTTTTTTTAAAAATATGTATTTATTTTTAATTTTAGTTGTAATTTCGATTTTAGATAATAAAAAAGGGGGAAAAAAAATAAAATAAAGCATGCGATTGTACACTGTGATCCGATTCCAAGAGATTCCAGCTAATGAGGAAAAAGATTCTTAGTTAGCATCACAAAGATTTGTCTGTTTGTTGTTGACTGTTATTTCAAGAAAAGGCTTTTTATCTTATCAACACTTTTTATATTCAAAAACAAGAAATACAGAAAAATTAAAGAAAATTATGTTTATGAAGAAGAAGGGTTGAAATTAATTAAGAAGAAATATATATTATGGCTTCTACTGGGTCACATCTACAGTGTCCACCTTTTGGATTTTCAGCAAAGTATTATAAAGTGTCTGAGGATGGAAGTGAGTGCTTGAGGCAACCCAGTTTCTTTCAAGGAAAGCCTGTGCTTAATCAAGGTGTTGGCTACTCTATTATTCTTGGTTTTGGAGTCTTTTTTGCTGTCTTCACTTCTTTCTTGGTAATCTCCTCTTGATTTTTTATTTTTATTTTTTATTATTAATAAATGTTCTACTTTTTTTCTTTAATTATGAATTGATAATTTATATTCTCTTTATTTTGTTTTTGCAAAAAAAAAAAATAATAATAATAATTACTGTATTATGAACTCTAATCTTCTTTGGGGTTCAGGTATGGTTGGAGAAAAGATATGTTGGATCTCGGCATACCTCAGAATGGTTCAATACTGCAGGCAGGAATGTCAAAACAGGACTTATTGCTAGTGCAATTGTGTCCCAGGTAAATTACCAGAAATCATAAGTGGTTTTACTGAATATACTGAATATATAGCTTATTTACTTATTTAATCATGAAATGGAATTTTATAGTGGACATGGGCTGCAACAATTTTGCAAAGCTCCAATGTTGCTTGGGAGTATGGAGTCAGTGGACCTTTTTGGTATGCTAGTGGGGCTACTATCCAGGCAAGTTCTTTTTTCTTTTTCCACTTGTTAATTCCTTATATGTGTCTTATAAGAGGGTAAATAATTTTTTAAAAAAATTTAATCAACAGGTACTCTTGTTTGGTATAATGGCAATAGAGATCAAAAGAAAAGCTCCACATGCTCATACTATCTGCGAAATTGTAAAAGCTCGGTATGTGTATAATAATGATTAATCATAGTGTTAATTAATGTAGCAGATGATATTATCAAAATTTGTTTAGCTGTAAATGCGTTGATAAATTGATATCTTACTTATTTTCAGCTGGGGGATTGCTGCACATGTGGTCTTCCTTGTATTTTGCTTGCTCACAAACATTATTGTAACTGCTATGCTGCTTCTTGGTGGTTCTGCTGTTGTAAATGCACTTACTGGAGTGAACATCTACTCTGCTAGTTTTCTAATTCCACTAGGAGTAATTGTTTATACTCTGGCTGGAGGGCTAAAAGCAACTTTCTTGGCAAGCTATATACATTCTGTTATAGGTACTTCTACTCAAAATTCAAATTCACCTTGTCCAATGAGTTCTGGTTTGATGGTAATTAAGTTGTCTCCAGGACTGTGTCTGTTGTCTAACTAGTTTGTGTTTTACAGTGCATGTTGTTCTAGTCATTTTTGTCTACTTAGTTTACACAGCAAGTAGTGAGCTTGGAAGTCCCAGTGTCATGTACAATCGTTTGGTTGTGGTGGCTAGTAAGTCTAGAGCATGTCAAGAGCCAATTTCACATGATGGGCAATCCTGTGGTCCCGTCAGTGGAAATTACAAGGGGTCTTATCTCACAATGCTGAGCTCAGGTGGGCTGATTTTTGGGATTATAAACATCGTTGGCAACTTTGGTACAGTTTTTGTTGACAATGTAAGATTGATATTCTTAAATATTTTGATGTCCTTTTTTTTTGTCTATGAATTTTAGTAATGTGTTGCTTGGAAAATTAATTTTAGGGATATTGGGTTAGTGCCATAGCTGCAAGGCCTTCGTCAACTCATAAGGGCTACTTGTTGGGTGGACTGGTGTGGTTTGCAGTACCATTCTCTTTGGCGACATCTCTAGGACTGGGAGCACTTGCCCTTGATCTACCAATAACACAGAACGAGGCAAGCCATGGACTTGTTCCTCCTGCCACTGCTATAGCTTTGATGGGGAAGGGAGGTTCAACACTTCTCCTTACTATGCTTTTCATGTAAGTTGCAATTTTATGCTAGCTTAATTATATTATTTTAGCTGATTATACCTATTTAATTGCTAATCAAATTTTGGAATGCTTTGATATTGAACTTTGAATTTTTGGAAAATTTATTTACCAATTTTCTGCATATAGAAAATGTTGACATTTTAAAATCAATCAATTTTTATGGTTTTTATGAGAGTAAACTGAACATTTTGATTCATACAAAACCTGAAAAAATGGAATTTCGTGGAGTTTATTAATACCAAATAGATTATGGCTCTTTGATGATTATATTTTAACTTTCTTCTTTAATGATCATAAAATGACCATCAGGGCAGTGACATCTGCTGGATCCTCTGAGCTAATTGCAGTTTCATCATTATGCACTTATGATATCTACCGTACTTACATAAATCCAAACGCGAGCGGAAATAAAATCCTTAAAGTTTCAAGAGTTGTTGTTCTAGGCTTTGGATGTTTCATGGGAATATTAGCAATAATACTGAATAAGGCTGGAGTTTCATTAGGCTGGATGTATCTTGCTACGGGAGTCCTTGTTGGTTCTGCTGTTCTACCGATAGCTTTTATGCTACTATGGAGCAAAGCAAATGCAATAGGTGCCATTCTTGGAACAATCATTGGCTGTGCTCTTGGGATTATAACTTGGTTGTCAGTTACTGCAATTGAGTATAGCCACATAAATCTTGACACTACTGGCCGGAATGCACCGATGCTCACTGGCAACCTTGTCTCTATACTTACTGGAGGAGTTATTCATGCTGTCTGTAGCCTTTTGTGGCCCCAAAATTATGACTGGGAGACCACCAAGCGGATCACAGTAGTTGAAAAGGACAAGGATGAGTTGCCAGCGGAAGAGTTCAAGGAGGACAAACTCTCCAAAGCGAAAGCTTGGATAATCAAATGGGGTGTTGGTTTCACTGTTGTGATTGTTATTTTATGGCCTCTTTTTTCTCTTCCAGCAGGTAAATTCAATCTCTCTGAAATTGTGTTGTCCTTACAAGCAAATCTTCTCAGCTTCTATTAGAAAGAAATCATTGCAAAATACTTGAAATGGCTTCATTATGTTCAAATGTAAAAAATGATGTCATTTCTGTTATGAAATTGATTTCTTCAAATTATTATACAAAATTAAAAAAGTGCCATTTTGTTTCGGCAATTCTTAGCTATTTAGCTATGGATGTAATGATAGAATATGAACCCAAGATTCCTTCCTTCCCCATTGTTGCCATTTCCTCTTATTATGCATCAGAAATATTTGAAGTGGGGAAGCTTGCAAAGGGTTGAACCCTTGCGTCTTAAATGACAAGAGTCGCAAGAATGTCACTAAGCAACTAGCAAAATGGCATTATTGCCATTTTCAATGTACTATGACAATGTAGGCCATTTGAAAAGTGAGATGATATATATAGCATAGTGTTCTTAACATTCAATGGTAAAAGCAGATCATATTGCTCATAACATTATATATACAATAATATATATGAGCAGTGATGAAGTGTTCATAAATGCACTAGTGCTGCAATTAAGTTAGTGATGTTGATTAGTACATAAATTTTCTTCATAATACAGGTGAATTCAGCTCGGGATACTTTACATTCTGGGCTGTGATTGCTATAGCATGGGGCACCATAGGATCTGTAGTAATCATATCTCTACCGCTCCTTGAAAGCTGGGAAACCATACAAAGTGTATTTCTGGGGATGTTCACAAATGACAGGCTCATGGAAAAGGTTGAGGAGATTAACATCAAGCTAAATACAATAGTTATGGCTATGCCTGAAGTTCAAAGAATTTACTTGCTCAACAAAGAGAGACCCAGTAAAGATGAAGCATCAGAGCACCTAGCTTAATAGGCTCCTGGCTGCCTAATGATTCATGCTCAAAATTTCAATTCATGTAAATGTAAAAATGTATATGGACAAACATTTAGAGATGTTTATTGTATAAATAAGAGGCGTTCATATTCTGCAAATGCAAATTCCCACATCTATGGAAACTACTGAGAATAAACTTGGAAACCATATTCTGAAACGACTTGCAAGGATGTTGATGCGTGTAGAATGCAACAAATTAAATTATTATACTTTCTAATACTGTAGATAGTAGTAAGTAGAGATTGATCCCATGAGGACTGATTGATTAATTATTCTTTGACAAAATAAATACAATATTGGGGGAGAAACATTTTAAGGCTGAAGTAAGCCTAAAATTAAAAAACAAGTTAACAAGGAATTGAAGTAATAAGGTTACCAATAAGAGTCAAAAGGATACGCCCACTATCATTTAAACTTGCACATTTACAACAAAGATAAATCAATTCCAATTGGATATTCAGTCATGAATAATAGAATTAGATAGACAAATCTTAGTTTTTCCTTATTATTATCTCATTGATAAGTAGCCCATCAATAAAAACTCTAATTTTTAATTCAGTCTCAAGACTAGCCTTTCAATATCAACTTAAAAACAACATTAACAACAACAAAAAAAAAAAGACAACTTAAACAAACTATCATGTCCCCACTTTAATGATACGACGGTATTAGTATTAGAGTTAAAGATCTCATATTAAATAATAGCAAAATATATAAAAGATTTATAAGTGAGTAGATGTTGAATCTAGTACAAGTCAATTAATTTTGTGTTAGTGAATTTCAACATTTGTCCACTTATAAGTTCATATGTATGAGGATTCGTAAACTTTTACACTCTATCAATATGTACTCTTCTGTCAATCCAGTAGTCATGTGTCAATATGGTTTGGCACACTGTAAATCTAAAATTTAATTCGGCCATTTGTATCTCGGTCATCACCCTCAATAGCCATATATTAGTAGAGCCTAATATATATGTGAATCTAAAAATCTAAAATCGGCTATCTGTTATCTAAGTCACCGGCCCTTAGTCTATTGTGCCACATGCTAATTAAGAGAGCCTAATCTAAAATCGGCTAAGCCACCGGCCTTTATTTTGTTGTATTACATGTTAATTAAGAGAGCCTAAGAGGGGGTGTTAGAATTAAAGATCTTATATCGAATAATAACAAAATATATAAAAGATTTATAAGTGAGTGAATGTTATATTAATACAAATCAATTGATTTTGTGGAAGTAGGTTTTAACATTGAATTTTAACATTTACCTACTTATAAGCTTGTATGTGTGCGGATCCACAAACTTTTAAAAGCTATGATATAGATAGAAAAGTTTAGAGCTTGTTTAGTTAATAAGCAATACTTATTTTTTAGAAAATTATTTTAAGAAAATTAAAAATAGAATTTAATATTTAGTTGTATTTGTTTCCTAAATAGAAAATGGGAGATGAATTTTCCCATATTTTCTAATTTATAACTAGACTCCAGAGAACTAGTTTAAGAAGTTTTCCAAATTATATTAGATGTTACCAAAATTAGAAGACACCGAGTCCAAGCCTAATTTCCTATTCGGCGCAAAATGATACTATTATCGATCCCAACAATGATAATTCTTGATATTTTTAATTTCTAATCTCTTGTCTTCTTCCTTTTGTTATATATATATATATATATGTCCTTTTAACTATTTCACTACTTCATTACTTGGTATATTTATTTGGTATATTGATATCCTTTTAACTATCCCACTATCCCATTACTTGGTGTATTTATTTGGTACATTATGTTTAGTTTTATATGTCATTTATAAGGTTTAGCTTATGGTGAAATTATATTTTGTAACTTATAGTAGAGATAAACCCTATAAATAGGGGTTCCTATTACTTTGTATAACACATCAAGAAGATAATAGAAAACTTTCTCTTCTACATTCTTATTATTATTCTTATTATTATTTTTGTTTTTGTTCTTGTTTTTTTTTATTTTTCATAACACGTTATTAGCACGATACTCTTCCATAAACAAATGAATACTTTTGATTGAATCCAAAATAAATAAAGAAGATATGTATTGTGGATAGTGCAACCACTCATATAATTTTGAAAAATGCCAAATATTTTTCATCTTTAAAAATAGGTAAGACAATTGTTACTACAATATCTGGTAAAACAAAAATTATTGAAGGCCCCGGAAGAGGTAATATATTATTACCAAAAGGAGCAAAACTTATTATAAATAATGCATTATTTTCTTCAAAGTCTCATAGAAATTTGTTAAGTTTTAAAGATATTTGCAGTAATGAATATCATATTGAGACAGTAAATGAGAATAATCAAGAATATCTCCATATTACAAGCATTATTTCAGGTAAAAAATGTGTATTAGAAAATTTTTCTACTCTTTTCTCTGGTTTATATTATACAAAAATTAGTATAATTGAAATAAATCTCATAGTAAACCAAAAGTTTACAGATCCAAATATTTTTATTGTATGGCATGACCGATTAGGTCATCCTGGCTCAATAATAATGAGAAAAATTATTCAAAATTTACATGGACATCCATTGAAGAACCAGAAGATTCTTCAAGGCAATAGATTTTTTTTTGTACTGCTTGTTCTCAAGGCAAATTAATTATTAAGCCATCACCAGCTAAAATTGGAATAGAATTACCTGTATTTTTAGAACGAATTCAAGGTGATATATGTGAACCTATTCATCCACCATGTAGACCATTTAGATACTTTATGGCTTTAATAGATGCTTCCACTAGATGGTCATATGTATGCTTATTATCATCACGTAATTTGGCATTTGCAAGATTACTTGCTCAAATAATTCGATTAGGAGTACAATTTCCAGATCATCCAATTAAGGCAATTCATCTTGATAATGCTGGTGAATTTTCAGCCCAAATTTTTAATGATTATTGTATGTCACTTGGGATAAAAGTTGAACATCCTGTAGCACATGTTCATACACAAAATGGTCTAGCAGAATCACTTATTAAACGTCTTCAATTAATAGTTAGACCAATGCTTATGAGAACCAAGCTCCCTACTTCAGTATGGGGACATGCTATTTTACATGCAGCATCACTTATACGAGTTATACCTATAAGCTATCATAAATTCTCCCCGCTGCAATTGGCTTTTGGTCAAGAGCCAAATATTTCTCATCTAAAAATTTTTGGATGCGCGGTTTATGTCCCAATTTCTCCACCACAACGCACTAAGATGGGTCCTCAAAAGAGATTAGGAATATATGTTGGATATGAATCTTCCTCAATAATTAAATATCTTGAGCCATTAATGAGAGATGTATTTACTGCACGATTCACAGATTGTCATTTTGATGAAATAACATTTCCAACATTAGGAGGAGACAATAAAAGGTTGAAAAATATAATTACGTGGAATATTTCATCATTGTCTCATCTAGACCCTAGAACAAAACAATGTGAACAAGAAGTTTACAAAATAATTTATCTGCAAAAATTAGCAAATCAATTGTCAGATGCACTTACTGATCCAAAATGAGTAACAAAGTCTCATATATCAGCTGTCAATGTTCCAATTAGTATTGACATTCCAGAAGGACAACTTATTACTATTAATGAATCTCAAGCATGCCTGAAGCGTGGAAGGCCTATTGGTTCTAAAGATAAAAATCCTCGAAAGAGAAAAGAAATAAATAATAAAGATAATTTTATTAAAAATGCAGATACTAACATGGATACACTTCCTGAAGAAGTAAAAGTGCATGAAATGAATAAAAATAAAAAGATATTGATAAATTATGTTGGTTTTGAAAAAAGATGAAATCGACATAAAATGGTTGTGGACTATTATTTTGCATATAATGTAACATTAAATATTATGAATGAAAATGATGATCTTGAACCACGATCTATTCAAGAATGTCGAAATAGAATTGATTGGCCAAAATGGGAAGATACAATACAAACAGAATACAATTCTCTTGAAAGACGTAAAGTTTTCGGACCAGTAGTCCAAACACCTGAAGGTGTGAAACCAGTAGGATACAAATGAGTATTTGTACGAAAAAGAAATGAGAAAAATAAAGTTGTGAGATACAAAGCAAGACTTGTTGCATAAGATTTTTCGCAAGGACTTGGAATTGATTATGAAGAGATATACTCTTCTGTGGTGGATGCAATAATATTTCGATATCTTATTAGTCTAGCAGTTCATGAAAGACTTGATATGCACCTAATGGATGTAGTCACAACTTATCTGTATGGCTCACTTGATAATGATATTTATATGAAAATCCCTGAAGGATTTAAAATGTCAGAAAAATATAATTCAAGTTCACGAGAAATTTATTCAATTAAATTACAAAAATCTTTGTATGGATTAAAACAATCCGAGCGTATGTGGTATAATCGTCTTAGTGAATATTTGTTAAAATAAGGTTATAAAAATGATCCTATTTGTCCATGTGTTTTTATAAAGAAGTCAGGATATGAATTTGCCATAATCGCTGTATATGTTGATGATTTAAGTATTATTGGAACTTCTGAAGAACTTCCAAAAGCAGTAGACTATTTGAAAAAGGAATTTTAAATGAAAGATTTAGGAAAAATAAAATTTTGTCTCAGTTTACAAATTGAACATTTAGCAAAAGGAATTTTTATTCATCAGTCAACATATACACAAAAGGTACTTCAATGTTTTTATATGGACAAAGCACATTCTTTGAGTAGTCCAATGGTTGTTCGATCACTTGATGTGAATAAGGATCCTTTCCGGCCTCGAGAAGATAATGAAGAAATTCTTGGTCCTAAAGTACCATATCTTAGTATCATTGGTGCATTAATGTATCTTGCTAATAATACGAGTCCTGATATTGCTTTTTTCTGTAAATTTGTTAGTAAGATATAGTTCTTCACTAACCCGAAGACATTGGAATGGCATTAAGCATATATTGTGATGTCTTCAAGGAACTATTGATTTGGGTTTGTTTTATGCTAGTGATTCTAGACCCCAATTGGTTAGTTTTACAGATGCAAGATACTTATCTGATCCACATAAAACTCGATCTCAAACGGGTTATTTATTTACATGTGGCAATACAGCTATATCTTGACGTTCTACTAAACAAACAATAGTTGCTACTTCTTCAAATCATGCAGAAATAATAGCAATTCATGAAGCAAGCCGAGAATGTGTATGGTTAAGATCAATAACCCAACATATTCATGAATCATGTGGTCGATCTTCCAATAAAGAAATTCCAACAATAATATATGAAGATAACGCAGCATGCATTGCTCAATTAAAGAAAGGATATATTAAAGGTGACAGAATAAAACATATTTCGCCAAAATTTTTCTTTGCACGTGATCTTCAAAAGAATGGTGAAATTAATATTCAACAAATTCGTTCAAGTGATAATCTAGCAGATTTATTCACTAAAACATTACCTACTGCAACTTTTAAGAAATTAGTCTATAATATTGGCATGCGACGCTTTAAAGATCTTCAGTGATATTGCAATTAGGGAGGAGTTTAGCTCTGTACTCTTTTTTCCTTAACCAAAGGTTTTGTCCCATTGAGTTTTCCTTGGTAAAGGTTTTTAATGAGGCAGTCTTTGCAAAACAGATATCCAAGGGGGAGTATTATAAATATATATAATATGAATGTCCTTTTAACTATCCCACTACCCCATTACTTGGTATATTTATTTGGTGTATTGATGTCCTTTTAACTATCCCACTACCCCATTACTTGATGTATTTATTTGGTACATTATGTTTAGCTTTATATGTCATTTATAAGGTTTAACTTATGGTGAATTTATATTTTGTAATTTATAGTAGAGATAAATCCTATAAATAGGGGGTTCCTATTACTTTGTATAACACACCAAGAGCTTTTATATTCTTATTCTTATTCTTATTCTTGTTCTCGTTCTTGTTTTTGTTTTTGCTTTCTTTATTTTTCATAACAATATATATATATATATATATATATATATAACACCAAGAAGACAATAGAAAACTCTATCTTCTATACAATAATAAGAATATAGAAGAGAGAGTTTTTTATTGTCTTCTTGGTGTGTTATATATATATATATATCAACAAATTGTTGGATTTGCCACTGAGTCCTCAGGATAGAAAGGGGTAACAATAGTGCATAAAAATAACATAGAAAAAATAAAAATATTCAACACAACCTTTGGCAAAAGGCATGCATGAATGCAGAAGTATTTCACAGAATTTTCTGATGTGCAAGATGCTTAAAAAAGGAGAGCACAGAGCATATTATTCTGCTACTTATATTTGAATGAAGATGCTATAAACAAATAATGTAAATAAATTTGAAAATTAAAAGATTAAATTTGGAAAATGTACCTTATATTATTATAATTGTTTGAAAGAGGTTACAAGATTTGGAAGGAGAAAATGTAAATATTCAGAGGTTTTCTCTCAGAATTTTCTCTAAGTCTATTACAAGTTCTGCCTAGTTTGGAGAATCTGAGTTCCTTATATAGGAAAATAGAAACAAAACCATTAATTCGAAAAGCCTTGAATCACGGACTGAAATCCTGTAGACAAGGGTTTGGATTCCAACTCAGCTATTAGTGCATGTGGGAGACAGAGGCAGGTAAAGGACGCATGCTTATGAAGATCACATAGGGGTACTGAGGCTGTCTGGCTTCTTTTTGAAAAATAATGCCATTTCCTGTAAACTTTTATTTTTGTCGGCTCCTGTAGTGTCAGTAGACAAAATTGCTACTGTGGATATTGGCAGATACAGATACAATATAAAAAGAAAATACAAGATACAATACATTTTAAAATACAAGAAATATACTAAAAGTATTAAATTCAATTTTCTTTTTTCTTAATCTTTTTTTTTATACCTTCTACCTTAAGGTGGCAGAAAAACCTTTTGGAAATTTGAATCTTCAATCTACCGTTTTATTGGTGGTAGAATCCAAAAACAGTCGTCTTCATTTTCATCTCCTAAATCTATAATAGGTTCAGAAGAGGAAGAGCTTGAAAAGGAAGAAGCTGGTTTTGGAAAAGTGGGTTTTGAAGAAGAAGACTTATTTTTCAACATTTGTTGAATTATGGAATAAAAGTCTTCTTCATATTGGCAGAGACTAGTTTTGAAATGCCAAAGGATCTTTGTGCCAAGAAAGTTGTAGCTTCTGGAGGGCATGAAAGGCAATTATTTTTTACTAACCAGTTTTAGACAGATTTTTTGGTGATCTTATTGTTGAAGGAATCCCATAATTTGACTTTGAATCTCCTGATGAGAAAACATTGACCATCCTGTGTATGATTGTAGTTAAAATACCAAATATATATCCAGGGAAGGAAAAATTTTGAACAGAAGAGTAGAAAAGGGTGAAATCTCCTTTTTACGTTTGAAGGTTTGAAAGTATTTTTTGAATAGTTCATAGTATGGTTGGACTTCTGGAATCATGGTGTATGGACTGTTACCATAATAATTCCACCATTGAATGAACCAATAGGGTAGGTTGGAGGTTTGAAAGGTTCGGTTAAAGTAAAATAACCAAGAATGACTATTTCCTTTGTTTTGAATTAGAAAGGAATTGAACCAAGCCTGTTGATAATCCCACTAGCTGTAAACATTACAATGGTTTGCCCTAGTATGAAGGTCAGCAGGAAAGGTTTTGAAAGAATTTAAGTCTGTTCCCCAATCTTTAGGGCGAATGACTTTTGAAATTGTGCATGTTGAATATGCCGGATGGCGGTGGTCCGGGTTCTTTTTGAAGTGTTTGAATTTGGCAGAGCCAGTTACTTCCAAAATGGAAAGGTAATAGGACTGTGGTTTGAATTTATTCCATAGTTTAAAATACCATTCTTTTGGAAATAAGTTTGAAGCTGCCTTGGAGGCCTTTTGATGATAAAAACCTTCCTCCATGGTCAGAACAATTTGGAAATGAGATTTTTCTAAATACTCACTTGATTTCAAAAATTATTTTTTCTGAGAAATCACAATTTTAGAAACATTTGGTTTTGAAAAATCTTTTGAAATAATTTGAGTTGGGGTTTTGGAGGGAAAAACCAACTCTATTTTTGAAATAGTAAGAGCTTTCTTACCTTTGTCCTCTTTAGAGGATGTTGATTTTGAAGTGGAGGCCTACTGTGGGCTTTGGGCCTCTAAAAGTTTTTGAAGGGCCAAAATTAATTCTGGGCTCTGAGTGAGTTGTTCAACCTAGTTTTGGATTTGAGCCTCATTTAAGAATTGGGCCTCTTTGGCTTTATCTTCTAGTACCATATCCATCCATGATTTGATGGGTTGGGCTGAAGATGGTTTTGGAATTAGTTTTGGATTATTTTCTCTGGTTTGGGTAGGTTCCTCACTAGTGTTTGGATCTTGGGCTTTGCCCTTTCCTTTGTCTTTATTTTTTCGGGGCATTAGGGCCTGTTTTGAAGAAACTCTCGGGTCAGAAAGTCTGGTATAGAATTTGTATCTCCTCTTATATATTCAATTTCAAAATCAAATATAGAAAGGATTGCTTGTCAACGGGCAAAAAACAGTTTGGATGCAATGTTTTGAATATCTTTTTGCAAAACTTCTTTGGCAGACTTACAATCAATGCGCAAAAGAAATTTTTGATTTAAAAGATCATTTTAAAATTTTAAAATGCATAACACAATGGATAAAATCTCTTTTTTAATTGTAGAATAGTTTTTTCTGACAATCATTCCAATGTGCAGATGTAAATTGGACTATGCACTCCCGCCCATTTTGAATTTGTTTTAAAATTCTACCATAGCCTATTTTTGATGCATCAGTCTTCACTAACTTAGGAGCTAATGGATCTGCTATATGCAGACATGGAATTTCTAAAAATTATTTTTTGATCATTTGAACAATCATAGTATGTTGGTTTGACCATGATACTGAATTTTTCTTTAACCTATCATGCAATTGTTTTGCTAGACGGTTAATGTTTGGATAAAAATCTAAGACGTAATTTAGACTTCTTAAGAACCTTTGCAGTTAGGTTTTATCTAAGATTTTGTCTAGAAACTTAATGCAAATGCAAGGGATCTCTCAATGGGTGTTATGGTTCCTTGACAAATATAATGTCCTAAAAACCTAACACGAGTTTGAAAAAGAAAAATTTTAGATTTTGAAACTACTAAACCATTTTTCTTTGTTACCTGGAAAAATGTTTATAGGTGTTTGAAATGTTGTTCAATAGAATTTGAAAAAATGAGTACATCATCAATGTAAACAATGCAAAATTTTGAATTATGATTAAAAATGTCATTCATAATTCTTTAAAATTCTGAAGGAACATTTTTCAAACCAAACGGCATAACATTCCATTCATATTGACCAAAAGGAACTGTAAATGTAGTTTTGTATCTATCCTTAGGATGAATTTGGATTTGCCAAAAACCATATTTTATATCAAATTTTGAAAAGATGAAAGTTGAATGTAATTTTGAAAGCAAATCTTTTTTGTTTGGAATTGGATATCTTATCCATTTTAAAGCACAGTTTAAAGCTTTGTAATTAATAACCAACCTAGGTGTCCTTCTTTTTATTTCACTATTTTTATTGATATAGAAAGCTGCATAAGACCAGCGTGACTTAGATTTTGAAATCAAACCTTTAGCTTCTAAATCCTGAATTTCTAACCTATAATGGGTTTTTAACTCAGAATTCATTTGAATTTGTCTGGCTTTGGTTAGAATCTGTCTTTCATCAAATTCATTTTCATAGGGCAGATCAACTATGTGTTGTTTTCTGCTCCAAAAAGTGTTTGGAAGATCAGAACCGATTTCTCGCTCAATTTGAGTTTGAAAGTTTGAAATCTTATTTTGAATAAACTCATTTTGAAGCTGGTTTTGAATTCTTTGAAAATTCACATCTTGCTTTAAGTGCATCAGATGTGTTTGTTTTCCTTTAATCAAAGCATTAATCTCAAAATTATAAATTGAATGAGCTTTTATAAGATTGATATTTCTTTTTTTTTTTTGGGGTTTTCAATAAAAGGAAAAACTATTTTTGAATTTCTTGCATTAAAAGAGATACCATTATCAGTCACTTTGTAGGGAGTTATCATATTGATAAATGGTATTCTCAAAATGACCATATGGTGTAAATTTTTTGCAAGAATAAAAATATTTTTTAAAGCAATGTTGGCATTGACTACTGTTCCTTCAGTTTTCCCACCAATGACCAATTTTGAATTGTTTGCAGTTGAAAGCTTTTCATTGGTTTTCTGATGAAAACGTTTTGGAATTAAATCATATTTGATACAATTGAGGTTAGCTCCTGTATCAAATAATGTTATTATTTCAAGTTGAAAATCTTTTGCAAACAAAATTGTAATTTGGATTAAATATTTTCTGGAAGTAATTTCCCTGAGAACATTTATAAAATTCTATGGAATATTAGAAACCTTTTCTAAACATTCCAAGTTTTGTGACTCTAATTCCTCTATTTGATCATCAGAGTCAGAATTTAAATCAGTTGAATTTCCCTGTTTTGAAATCAAAATTTGAAGTAAGTTAGAATCCTTTTGTTGTTTGGCCTGGAGTTCCTTAAGCTCAGATTTGACTTCTTTGATTTCTTTTTGAAGATCCTGAATGATGATATTAGGAGTTTTAGATTTCTTACCTCTATCTAGGATGGTTGTAAGATCATAGGTGTTCTTACTAATAGAGGGAAGAACAAAGGGCTTTTCTAGGATTTTTTCTTCTAAGAAGACGGTTCTCAGAAATTTTTCTAAACACTCTTTTTGGATTTTTGGATCATTAATATACTTCACTGCATCAAGAATTGCTTCTTGATCTTTTGTGAGCATATTAACTTGTTTGGTTTCCTTATTAGGATCAGAATCTGAATTAGATTATGTGTTTGAACTAAAAGATAAGGAAGAGGTTACTAACTCATCTATTTGGAGAGGCTTCCTATTTTCTGAAGTGCTAGAAGACTCAGACTCAGAATCAAATGATTCTACAAGAATGGCAGATATTATGTCTATGACATCTTGTTCTAATCCTAATTCATAAATTCTAGAGTTGAACCTGCAGAATCTGGAAGTATGTCCCTTTTTGCCACATTTATAGCAGGTGATGTCTTTGAAGTCAATCCTAGGTTTTGACTTTGATTTAGATTTGGATGGAGATTTCCTAGGAGATTTTAAATTCTTCTTTGAAGAAGAGGGTTTTCTATAGCAAGACTTCTTACTAGGCTGATAGTACTTTTGATGTTTTGGATAAGGTTTGGATTTTCTATAGGGGTCTTTCTTCTTGCTGCACTGACCACTACAGGTATTTGAAGACCCAAAGGAAGCGTTTGGGTCAAACTGTTTACAGAAACTACCAAATTCCTTTCTAGTTTGTTTCATCTCCCACTTAAGGTGTCTTTGAAGTTTCAAGTCTTGGCAAATCTTAAGACATTCCTTTTGGGTTAAACTAATTAGTTCACCGTAAGCAAACTAGTCATAAGGTATTTGTCCTCCAAAGCCTTGTATTAGTGACTTCCAAAATTATAAAAACACTTTCCTAACCAGAATTATGCTTAGGGAAGATTCAAACTAGCCCTTCTGGAAAAAAAAATTCCTTGCAGGTTTACCTAGAATCTTAGGTGAAAATATTAGGAATTATCTTAGACAAGCCTTTGGAGGACAAATACCTTATGACCAATTTACTTATGGTGAACTAATTAGTTTAACCCAAAAGGAAGGTCTTAAGATTTGCCAAGACTTGAAACTTCAAAGACACCTTAAGTGGGAGATGAAACAAACTAGAAAGGAACTTGGTAGTTTCTGTAAACAGTTTGACCCAAACGTTTCTCTTAGGTCTTCAAATACCTGTAGTGGTCAGTGTAGCAAGAAGAAAGACCCCTATAGGAAATCTAAACCTTATTCAAAACATAAGAAGTCCTATCAGCCTAGTAAGGAGACTTACTATAGAAAACCCTCTTTTTCAAAGAAGAATTCAAAATCTCCTAGGAAATCTCCATCCAAATCTAAATCAAAGTCAAAACCTAGGATTGACTACAAAGACATCACCTGCTACAAATGTGGCAAAAAGGGACATACTTCCAGATTCTATAGGTTCAACTCTAGACTTCATAAATTAGGATTAGAACAAGATGTCATAGATAGAATCTCTGCCATTCTTGTAGAATCGTTTGATTCTGAGTCTGAGTCTTCTAGCACTTCAAAAAATAGGAAGCCTCTCCAAAATAGATGAGTTAGTAACCTCTTCCTCATCTTTTAGTTCAAACACATAATCTAATTTAGATTCTGATCCTAATAAGGAATTCAAACAAGTTAATATACTCACAAAATATCAAGAAGCAATTTTTGATGCAGTGAAGTATATTAATGATCCAAAAATCCAAAAAGAGTGTTTACAAAAACTTCTGAGAACTGTCTTCTTAGAAGAAAAAACCCCAGAAAAAACCTCTGTTCTTCCCTCTATTAGTAAGAACACCTATGATTTTACAACCATCCTAGATAGAGGTAAGAAATCGAAAACTCCTAATGTCACCATTCATGATCTTCAAAAAGAAATAAAAAAAGTCAAATATGAGCTTAGGGAACTCCAAGCCAAACAACAAAAGGATTCTGACTTATTTTAAATTTTGATTTCAAAACAGGGAAATTCAACTGTTTCAAATTCTGACTCTGATGATCAAATAGAGAAATTAGAGTCACAAAAGTTGGAATGTTTAGAAAAGGTTTCTAATATTCCAGAGAATTTTATAAATGTTCTCAGGGAAATTACTTCCAGAAAATATTTAATCCAAATTACAATTAACTTGAAACAATAGCATTATTTGATACAGGAGCTGACCTCAATTGTATCAAATATGATTTAGTTCCATAACGTTTTCATTAGAAAGCCAATGAAAAGCTTTCAACTGCAAACAATTCAAAATTAGCCATTGGCGGGAAATCTGAAGGAGCAGTAGTCAATGCCAACATTGCTTTAAAAAATATTTTTATTTTTGCAAAAAATATATACCAGATGGTCATTTTGGGAATACCATTTATCAATATGACAACTCCCTACAAAGTGACTGATCATGGTATCTCTTTTAAGGTAAGAAATTTAAAATTAGTTTTTCCTTTTATTGAAAAACCAAAAAAGAAAAATCTCAATCTTATAAAAGCTCATTCAATTATAATTTTAGATTAATGTTTTGATTAAAGGAAAACAAACTCATCTGATGCACTTAAAGCAAGATGTGAATTTTCAAAGAATTCAAAACCATCTTTAAAACGAGTTTATTCAAAATAAAATTTCAAACTTTCAAACTCAAATTGAGCGAGAAATCTGTTCTGATCTTCCAAATGCTTTTTGGAGCAGAAAACAATACATAGTTGATCTGCCTTATGAAAATGAATTTGATAAAAGACATATTACAATCAAAGCCAGACCAATTCAAATGAATTGTGAGTTAGAAACCTACTATAGGTTAGAAATTTAGGATTTAGAAGCTAAAGGTTTGATTTCAAAATCTAGGTCACCCTGGTCTTGTGCAGCTTTCTATGTCAATAAAAATAGTGAAATATAAAAAGGGACACCTAGGTTGGTTATCAATTTCAAACCTTTAAACTTTGCTTTAAAATGGATAAGATATCCAATTCCAAACAAAAAGGATTTGCTTTCAAAATTACATTCAACTTTCATCTTTTCAAAATTTGATATAAAATCTGGTTTTTGGCGAATCCAAATTCATCCTAAGGATAGATACAAAACTACATTTACAGTTCCTTTTGGTCAATATGAATGGAATGTTATGCCGTTTGGTTTGAAAAATGCTTCTTCAGAATTTCAAAAAATTATAAATGACATTTTTAATCTTTATTCAAAATTTTGCATTGTCTACATTGATGATGTACTCATTTTTTCAAATTCTATTGAATAACATTTCAAACACCTACAAACATTTTTCCAGGTAACAAAGAAAAATGGTTTAGTAGTTTCAAAATTTAAAATTTCTCTTTTTCAAACTTGTGTTAGGTTTTTGGGACATTATATTTGTCAAGGAACCATAACACCCATTGAGAGATCCCTTCCATTTGCATCTAAGTTTTCAGACAAAATCTTAGATAAAACCCAACTGCAAAGGTTGTTAGGAAGTCTAAATTATGTCTTAGATTTCTGTCTAAACATTAACCGTCTAGCAAAACCATTGCATGATAGGTTAAAGAAAAATCATGTATCATGGTCAAACCAGCATACTAGGATTGTTCAAATAATCAAAAAACAAGTTTTAGAAATTTCATATCTGCATATAGCAGATCCATTAGCTCCTAAGATAGTGGAGACTGATGCATCAGAAATAGGTTATGGTGGAATTTTAAAACAAATTCAAAATGGACGGGAGTGCATAGTCCAGTATACATCTACACATTGGAATGATTGTCAGAAAAATTATTCTACAATTAAAAAAGAGATTTTATCCATTGTGTTATGCATTTCAAAATTTTAAAATGATCTTTTAAATCAAATATTTCTTTTGCGCATTGATTGTAAGTCTGCCAAAGAAGTTTTGCAAAAAGATGTTCAAAACATTGCATCCAAACTGATTTTTGCCCGTTGGCTAGCAATCCTTTCCATATTTGATTTTGAAATTGAATATATAAGAGGAGATACAAATTTCATACCAGACTTTCTGACCCGAGAGTTTCTTCAAAACAGGCCCTAATGCCCGGAAAAATAAAGATAAAGGAAAGGGCAAGGCCCAAGATCCAAACACTAATGAGGAACCTACCCAAACCAGAGAAAATTATCCAAAACCAATTCTAAAACCATCTTCAGCCCAACACATCAAATCGTGGATAGATATGGTACTAGAAGATGAAGCCAAAGAGGCCCAATCCTCAAAGGAGGCCTAAATCCAAAACTGGCTTGAACAGTTCACCCAGAGCCCAGAATTAATTCTGGCCTTTCAAAAACTTTCAGAGGCCCAAAGCCCATAGGAGGCCTCCACTTCAAAATCAACATCCTCTAAAAAGGACAAAGGTAAGAAAGCTCTTACTATTTCAAAAACAAAGTTGGTTTTTTCCTCCAAAACTCCAACTCAAATTATTTCAAAAGATTTTTCAAAACCAAATATTTCTGAAATTGTGATTTCTCAGAAAAAATAATTTTTGAAATCAAGTGAGTATTTAGAAAAGTCTCCTTTTCAAATTATTCTGACCATGGAGGAAGGTTTTATCATCAAAAGGCCTCCAAGGCAGCTTCAAACTTATTTCCAAAAGGATAGTATTTTAAACCATGGGACAAATTCAAACCACAGTCCTATTACCTTTCCCTCTGTCATTTATACCATGTATACGGAGTCAATACAAAGAATTCAAACAGTACGACCTAGGTATTCTACATCTGATATACTCAGAAGTACCACAGAAATACCTATCTCTACTCTTCAAAATGTTGACTATCAAACCAATATACCTAGACCAGTATATACAAATAGTCAACCACAAAATCAAGAAGAAGAATCTGAATCTCCACCTTCTTCACTAACACCTTCAGCTATCACACAAAATATTGAGCATGATATCAATGTGATAAAAACGAATTTCAATTTGACTAAAATCTTCTGCATAAAAATTTTTATTCAAAAAAGAATGAAACAAAAAAAATTTGATTATATATATATATTGGGGAAATGTTGCATTCTATTTCATATTTATAAAGTAAAATTAGGATAAGTCTAATTATAAAAAACTTATGCCTCAAACTTTTTTTGTTTTTCAAATTTTCATTTGGCTTTATATTTCTTTTATTTTTAAACAAAATATATTTTTTATTAATTTTTAATTTAAAATATTAAACTTGCTATTTTTTTTCCAATTAAAAAGATAAGAAAAACTTAACTGATGGTATCATTTAAATACTTCTTATGAACATATAATTTTTTTTATTATAAAATATTACACTAAATAGTTTTATAATATTGATCATGGTTATTTTATATTTAAAATATAATTATAAATTAAAAAATTATATTTAAGCGGTTATATTATAAAATTATTTTTATATATTTAAAAATATAAACAGGAAATATTTTCAATATAATAACATTTATTAATGCAAAAAAAGTAAAAAAAAAAATATAAAGTGAAAATAGAAAATGGAGAACAGAATATAAGACAAACATGTTTTTGAGTTTTTCTATTTTCAATTTAAAAAATAATGTATTAAAAAATTGAGAAATGAAAAAAAAATTAGAAATAAAAAAAAGAAAATGTTTTGCATAATTAAATAAAATTTTAAAGTTATCAAACAATCATAGAACCCATATTCATACATATTTACAAAAAAATCCAGTATAGTATTTGCTAATAATAATTTAATCTCAAAATCAAACCTCCGCAAAGTACTTTTAATCCACTCTTAAACTCACTTCAATATTCATTTCACAATATTATCATATTCTTTAATACTCGTATATATTCTCATCAAGCAATTCAGGATATACATTAGCCATATTCTCATTACCAAAGATAATTTTTTATTTACAATATATATATATATATATATGTCAGTCTCATTATGAACCAAGTATATTACACATTAATACATATAAACATACTATTCTAAACCTCTAGGAATGGAGCATCTAAAACACCCAAAATAATCTCCAAAAAAAAAACAAAAACTTGGATCTATTTCTATCTACTTTCCCCTGAAAATAAATAAATTACAGGTTTAAGTGAGTATATACTCAGTAAATAATAAATACATTACCATATTTATAAGGTTAGGTATTTCAAGGTTAGCTTATAAAATGAATTTTGATTCACTTTGTTATAATAAATGAGATAACAAATATGAAAGTAAAATAAAAAATATGATGTACAAATAAAGAGTTATTATCAAAACATTTAATAACTCATAAAATAATTTATAAATTCATTATATAGAGATGTAAGACAAAAAATTGGAACATGCCATATATTGAAACGTACTTTATCCATATATAGAATAAAAGTTATTTTTAGGCGTACTCTTTCACATAATACATTAAAATGATGAGACTTTATAGCTATGATCATTTTATCATTTTTAGCTAAATTTCACATACCCCTTATTTCATTTATTGGACATTTTTATCATTCACCTTATAAAATCACTTAAAGTTGTAATTCACGTTAAGTTTAGTAAAATAAAGATTCATATTGAGTAACACTCAAGCCAAGTATAATTTTGCTATATCAAAGAAAGTAAATTAAATGTTGAAATATATAGCCAAGCCAAGTTAAGGATTCAGTATTTTCCATTATACATATTTTTCATTCCTTTATCATCATTAGCCATTATATATACTTCAAGTTCTATTATTTCATCGTTTCCAACTTATTTTTACAATTATCATCGTATATTCATATTAGAACCATAACTTCTATAAAAGTGCCAAAATATCAAATTTAATATTATTATCATATTCATACTGAGTCAATCATTCACTCCTCTATGAACAGTTTTTCTACAGTGGCAAAACAATATAGATATTCTTCTAATGAGAATTCTTATAACAATCATTAGCAATAATTTAATATCACGTAATGGTGCAGAAACACATCTAGATTATCAAATACAAATAACCATCTAAATCTATCAAAATTGTACACTCATACCTCAATCAAACATGTATCTTATTGATTAAAACCTAAGGTATCCACCCACTTATTAATGCATATGCATTTATTGATCTCGAAACAGTTAAAAATCAACTTCTTATATTTCTCATAAGTTATAATACATTGTCAATTCTTATATCATTAACCATCTCGATTTGCCTAGCCTAATAACTTATCTCAATTTATAAATAATCAAACTATGAATTCATTATAATCATTACTATTAATTATTATCACAACCTCAATAAATGATTAGTAATTAATCTCTTATCTCATTTAATCACTATAACCTTAATCTGTTACTAACTATACCATTTATTATGACGTATAAGCTTAATAATTAATATTTATATGTATATCTTTTCTTAATCTCTATAAGCCTCAATTTATTATTGACTTATTGTCTATTAATATCACTATAATCAATTTTCAATACTATCTATCATCGTCAATATGACTACACTATAATCATATACTTTAAGAGTCTCTTATAACTTTATTCTTACTCTTTTTGTACATATCTATTCATATAAAGAATATACATATCTTACCTTAAGCATTTCATTATCAAAGCATTTTACGGTTCACACCAACATATAACTACACACTCTAATAAATTGTAATTTCAAATCAATTTCTATAATTCCATACAACTTTAACTCAATATAATACTTTTAAGTCCTTTACTATTACTATTCATTTCATTCCTAATATTGAATCATATTTATCTATTCATTATTTTGTACTAATCTTACCTAATGATTGCTCTTATATCCTTTAGCATTTTATACTCAATCACTATAGTACTATATTCATCAAATCCATAAATCAATAATTTTATCTTAAACTTCTATCCTTAGGTAATTACTATCATCAATACACCTTTAATCCTACAAGGAAAAAATATCACATCTCACCTTATTACATATCTTCACAATTTGTACATCTTAACAACAAAATTTATTAACTCTTCTACTAATATGCTTAACCCTAAATAGTATGACTATGTCATTCAAGCCACTGATAATGTTATTTAATATTCAATATCAATAACCAGTAATTGATTTCTTACAGTTATACATAATATACTCCTTGATTTATCACTCTAGCTTTGTTTTGTTCTTTACTAATAATAAATCCATTACTCAAATAATATCTTTACATTAGCATTGACTAATACATTTATCTTCCTTAATCACTTTAAACCTTATTCCATTGCTAACCTACAATCATGATTATACCTTTAAACTGCAATTATATTGTTCTATTCTAAACTTTTAACCTTCATTGCATACAATTCTTAAACATAATTCCAAATCTCGAAATCACTATACATATATACATAACTCCTAAATCTATAAAAGTAATTATGTTTAACAACTTCTAATAGCAGGAACTGCAACTCATAATCACTAGCTATAATTCTTCTCATCATCATCAATTTAAGATATAATCTCCAAGTAATAAAATTTAATATATAATCCAATGTTTTATAAGAAATATTTACACATCTTTTGCGTCACTCAATACAGATTCATTTACTAATTGATTACCATCTTTAACATATATTTTCTCTTATATTTCATTGATATTGAAATTTAATATTAATATAGAAATTGTAACTTCCATCTTATTATTTCTTTAAGAGTTCTTTTTATAATCATTAATTATTGATCTTGGATAACCTCAAGCAATTAATTATATATTCATAGTCTCTAAATAATAGTGACTTACTTCATCTGAAATAAATGACATCTTCAATCAACATTACATACTTTCTTAACCATACAACACTTTCAATCCATTCATCTTACTGAAGGTTGTTGTCAATTAGGATTGTACCAAAGTCTTTTAATCATAGTAAAATTACTTATACAGGCTGTTAATACCTGTATAGGAGTTATCTTATAGACTTGCTTTTGTACATATATACGTTGTTAATCAATAAACAAATATAGAATATTTCAGCAAACATTCATGATATCAGAGCAACACATCGTTCTTATCTTCTTTTTCCTCTCTATTTCACCAATATCTTCTTTTTCCTCTCTATTTCACAAATTAAATTATATTTACTATCTTCTTCCTTGTTTCTATCATCTTCTATATTATTTGCTTCGGTCAGTTTTAACAGAATGTCTCTTGTTCCAGTTTCTCAATCTTTGCCACCACCAAATTTGGCCCATCAAATTTCTATTAAACTACACTCTTCCAATTATTTACTTTAGAAAACACAGATGCTTCCCTTATTGAACGGGCATAATCTAGTCCATCATGTTGATGGCTCTCGAGACCCACCATCCAAAGTGCTTGAAAATGATACTCCTAACCCAGCTTTTATGTCTTGGTACCGTGAAGATCAAATAGTTTTGAGCTGGATTATTACTTCAATTTCTGAAACTTTACTTCCCCAAGTTGTGGGTGTCACTTCTGCTAGAGAGGCATGGCTCAAGTTAGCCACCATTTACTTAGCCACCATTTACTCATTTGGTTCACGAACGCAGATTCGCCATCTCAAAGGCAGATTACATCGTCTAGACCGTGGAACTGATTCTATTTCGGTTTATATGGATCGTGCCAAACAAATTGCAGATCAGTTGGCAGCCTTGCAATGTCTGGTTACTGAAGACGATCTAGTGGGGGCTATCACAGATGGTCTCAGACCTAAATATCGCCCCTTTGTTCGTTCCTTGGATGCTACTCTTCGTTCTATTTCCTATGATGTTCTGTATGGCTTGCTTCTTAGTGAGGAGCAACAACTGTTTCTTGATTCTACTGTTACAGATAGCTTTATGCCAACAGCCCATTATACCTCAATCCGAAATTCTCCACACACTGGTCAATCTCCATCTCATTCCTATTATGGCCATTAGAATCGTGGTCGGAGTGGTAGAGGTTTTACTCGTGGAGGACGCACATATAATGGACGTGGGACTGGTGGTCGTTCATCCTCATACCACATGGAAGATTCTTCTCATTCAGGTACTGTATATAGTTCTACTACTATTCAATGTTATAATTGTCAAGGCTTTGGTCATACTGCAAAAACCTGTTCTAGTCCCAACCAACCTCAATCCAACCGAAATCAATTACCCAAACCAACAGCTCATCTTGCAACTGCTGCACCGATCACTTCTCAAAATTGGACTGTGGATTCTGGGGCAAACCATCATCTGACTACAAATTTGGAAAATCTGACTTTCAGCAATGACTATCATGGCATAGATTCAGTTACTATTGGTGATGGTAAGTCTCATTTAATTTCCAAAGTTGGTTTTGTTGATGCCATTCTTAATTCTAGAAAAGTTCCTTTGAATGATGTTCTTCATGTCCCTAAATCTTGTGAAAATCTATTGTCTGTTAGTGCTTTCACTAAAGCTAATTCCGTATCTATTGAGTTCGTTCCTGATTCCGTATCTATTGAGTTCTTTCCTGATTTCTTTCTTGTAAAGGATATCCTCATGAGACAGGTACTTTATCGCAGCCAGAATAGAGAGGGACTTTACACCATGTTATTGCAACTTTCCAATCAACAGTCTTCGTCACTTGTTCGTGCTTTTGTGGCATCTTTATCTACTTGGCATGATCGTCTCGGACATGCTCAATTGCGTTCAGTTGTTTCAGCTTTAAATACCAGTAATATTAAATTTGTCAAAAATAATGATTGTTCCTTATGTCAAGCATGTAATGTGAGTAAAGCTCACAAACTTCCTTTTCCTGATTCTAAATTTAAGGCAACTAGACCTCTTGAATTAACTTGTTCAGATGTTTGGGGTCCATCTCCTGTTGCTTCTATTGATGGATTTCGTTATTATGTGATATTTTTTGATCATTATAGTAAATATTGTTGGATATATTTCCTTAAGCAAAAATCAGAAGTACTGAATATTTTTATTAAATTCCGTCATGTTGTTGAGAAAGTTTTTGAAATAACAATTAAATCTTTTCAAGCAAATTGGGGAGGAGAATATCAAGCTCTAACTCAGTACTTAGTTGAAAATGGTATAACACAACGAGTATCGTGTCCTCATACACTAGAACAAAATGGGTGTGCTGAAAGGAAACATAGGCATATAGTTGAAACAGGTCGTTCATTGTTACATCATGCAACTGTTCCTTTTAAGTACTAGAGTCATACTTTTGACACTGTTGTTTATACCATTAATAGATTACCAGCTTCTCAATTGTTGTTTAAATCTCCCTATGAACTCCTTTTTAGTATTATTCCTAACTATCATGAACTTCGTCTTTTTGGTTATTTGTGTTATCCATGGCTCAAACCATATACCAAAAATAAGCTTGAGATGAGGTCTAAAACTTGTATTTTTTTGGGTTACAGTAAACTTCATAAAGGTTACAAGTGTTATGAACACTAATAGAATCTATATCTCACGCCATGTTGTTTTTGAGGAACAGGTGTTTCCTTTTGCAGTCCATTCTGATGGTTTCTCCCAATCCACATCCACTAGCAATAAGCAAAGTATTTTGGGTTTTGTGTGCCCCTAATTTCTCACCCCGTTTGTCACTTTGTATACCGGTACTGCCCAGATCACCCAATCAGCCTATTCCACAGCCTAATACCATGATTACTGACCTTTTACCAAGTGACCATAACCATATCCAGCTGACCCGTCCGGATCCTCACCTAGTGTCCAGTTCCACCTATCCACCACCTCCAAACATACTCAGTTCCACTTTCACACATATATGTCCACACTCCAGCATCTTGTTTTCTGTACCATCCAATCCCTCAACTACACCGCCCCATTCACATTTGCCTGTCACTGAACTACAACCAAAAAATTTAGTCGTTGATTTTACTCACTACAACCTTGCTCCACCTCTTCCAACATCACCGGAGACACAACCTGTTTCTGCAGCACCCTCAACATCTACACCTGAAACCCACCACACTGTCCAACCCATTACTACACCAGCTAAACAACACCAAATGGTCACCAGATCTAAAACAAACAATCTGAAACCAAAGCAAGTATATGATCTATTGGCAAAAGTTCCATTACTCAATACTCCAACTTGTTACACTCAAGCATCTAAAGATCATAATTGGCGACAAGCAATGCAGGAAGAGTATAATGCTTTAAATCAGAATGGCACTTGGGAATTAGTGCTTTTTCAGTCCAGATATAATATTATTGGTTGTAAATGGGAGTTTAGAATCAAACAGAAGCAAAATGGTTCCATAGACCGCTACAAAGCCGGTTTGGTAGCTAAAGGATTTCATCAACGTCCTAGAATTGATTTTTCATAAACTTTTTCCCAGTAGTTAAGCCTGCAACAATTCGTTTAGTTATTGCTATTGCAGTTAATTCTGGTTGGCAAGTTCATCAGTTAGATATTTCAAATGCTTTTTTATATGGGAATCTTGATGAAGCTGTGTATATGTCTCAACCGCCTGGATTTGTAGATTCTGATAAGCCCAATCATATGTGTCAACTTAAATGGTCTCTTTATGGTCTTAAGCAGGCTCCTCGACAGTGGTATAATTGTTTAAGCAATGTGCTCCTTGGATTTGGATTTAAGAAGTCTAATGCTGATGCCTCTTTATTTATATATCTCACTCGGACAGACGTTTTATATTGCCTTATTTATGTGGATGATTTTTTTATTACCTGCAATAATTCTAAATTACTTGTTACTTTTGTTGATTTTTTGAAGAGTCATTTTCAGCTAAAGGATTTGGGAAAACTAGACTATTTTTTGGGAATGGAAGCTTTATGGACAAAATCTAGTCTGCTTTTAACACAGACAAAATATATTCAAGATTTATTGCAGAAGGCTAATATGCATCATAATACACCTCTTTTCACTCCAGCAGTACCAAGTGAAAAATTAGCACTTGATGATGGTGATCCAATTTAGAACTCCACCTTATATCGTAGTATTGTTGGAGGATTACAGTACTTAAACTTGACCAAACTAGAAATCTCATTCGCAGTAAACAAAGTCTTTCAATATATGCACAATCCGACATAAAAACATTGGGTTGTAGTAAAATGGATACTCTGTTATTTATAGTCCTCCTTGCATCATGGGCTTCTCTTTACTCAAAGTTCATCCACTCAATTACAAGCTTACTCTGATGTTGACTATACGAGTTGCCTTGATGATCGCAAGTCAACTATAGGTTATGTTATATTTCTTGGGAATAATCTAATATCTTGGGCATCTAAAAAGCAACGGATAGTCTCACGATCGTCCACAGAAGTTGAGTATCGTGCCTTGGCATCAACTACTTCTGAATTGGTATGGCTTCAATCTCTTTTAAAAGAACTTGGTCATCTAATCACTACTCCTATATTATGGTATGATAATATAGGAGCCATATACTTAACTGTTAATCTAGTTTTTCATTCAAGAACCAAGCATTTGGAGGTGGACTTCCACTTTGTTCGTGATAGAGTAACAAAGAAAGAATTGAAAGTGGCATATATTTCTACTCATGATCAACTTGCAGATGTTCTCACAAAGCCGTTATCCAAACAGAAATTTTTGTTAATAAGAACCAAGTTGAAGGTTTGTTCAAACTTGGTTCAACTTGCAGGGGTGTGATAAGGTTGTTGTCAATTAGGATTGTACTAAAGTCTTTTAATCATAGTAAAATTACTTATACAAGCTATCAATACATGTATAGGAGTTATCTTATAGACTTGTTTTTGTACATATATACGATGTTAATCAATAAACAAATATAGAATATTTCAGCAAACATTCACTTACTACTTAGGTCCACTTTACTATTAATTTACTCTATACATCTCATATATCATATCGCTACATAACTATGCATACCAATAATTCATGATCTCCATTCAACTCCTTAAATCCTATGGAACATTAAACTAATGTATGCATTATTAAATTTCTTATCATTACTAACTCTCTTAAATTACTTTAAAACTCAATCTTTTCGTCATTTTCAATCTCACTTCTATATATCTCAATATCATATGATGTAATGACTCTTTTAAACTTCTAGAAAATAAAAATCCATTTATACAATTAATCATTACTCCTTCAAACTTCTATTTTTATTTTTATTTTTCTTTCACTCATTGTTCATCTATCTAAATTATCTAATCTTAGATATATAAACCCAAGCCTTATCTTACTTCACATTAGGATAACATAGTCATACTATCACATCTGTCTCCGTTTGTCTACTGGGGTGTGGTGATTTCTATCGAACATATGCTCTACCTCTACCTCTATCTCTTCCTCTTCTTTTTTTTTTCCTAGGTAACATTTTCTCTAATAAGAATAAACAAAAGATCACATTATTTAATGGACAACGCGGATAAATACACATATAATGAATAACTTCAAATAACTAGACAGAAAAATCCTATGTTCTATGGTACACTTATGCCCTAATGACACATATACATAATGTATTAATATTTTAACAAACATATGCTATGATACCACCTTTATCACATCCCTACTTCGAAGATATAACGGTCTTAGGGTATAGAAAAATTTAAGGCTATCAAACACCCGTAGAACACATATCCATACACACTTACAAATAAATCTGGCATAGTATTGGCTAATAATAATTTAATATCCCAAAATCAAACATACACAAAGCACTTTTAATCCACCCTTTGTAATAACCTGACATGTTTTCTATATGTAATTATTGGAAGAACTACGAAAACGTAAATCGGGTGGAATTTTTTAAAAAAATTCTTGAAAGGGTATATGCTATATATGATTAGAGAAAACTCAAATAGAACCCAAAAGCAACCTAGGAAGTTATAATAGTAGAAGAATTAGATGAATAACAAGTAAAAACAAAACAAAACTTTCAACGAAAACTTCAACTGAGTAATGCTTAGTAAAAGATTTTTAATAAATTATAGAAAAATCTAAATTATGATTTTCTTTTTTCTATGTCAACCTAAGAGATTAATGACTAAAATAAAAATATATCAAGACATTAGAATCATAATAGAGTGCTTAATAATGAAATAAAAGTGAATGGAGTGAAATAGACATAAGCAAAATTGCAAAATTGAAACAATTAGCAAAGTGAGGATTAACTAGCTTAATTAAACACAAATAAAAAGTCACAAAAGTCAATCTTGGAGGCTTGGAAGGGCCGGCCATGTGGAGAGCTTCATCACCAAGTCTTCTTCATCACAAGTCAAGTTCCTCCATTTGTATAAATTATTTGCCACAAAATAATAAAATTAATTTAATTAGGAATTATGACATCACCTTACTTATGTCATAATTCCATTGAATTTATTTTCTTTTAATTATTTATCTATTCATCTATTAGTTCAAAAATGAAATGAAAATTTATATAAGAAAATGAAAGGAAAATTTGTGCTCATTTTGGAGTGGTGTTCTTGTAGTGGAATTCATAGGAGTTAGAGAAGTTCAACCAAAACAAGGTAAATACCTTAATCTCCTCTAGCTATTCCTTTGTTTAATTTGCAAATAAAATTATTGACTTTATAAACTAATAAAAAGTTAAACTAGGGTTTTGGTAGAAGTATGATATGCTAGAATTTTTAAGTAAATAAATTAATAGAAGTTAGAATGAAGTAAGAAAAGAATATAGGTAGTAGAGAAGTTCTAAAATCCTGAAAATAGTAAAATTCCTGAGACTGAATAGAATATTATAGCAGCCATTACGTGACTTTAATGAAGTCATTTGAAAATTTTCAAAACATAAAAGTTGTAAATTATATCTTAACTAATTGTCCATGAAAAATCTCTATAAAATATTAAGTAACTTAAGAGAAATATGAATCTTAGTGCCACTGACTCAAAACCAAACTCAGAACTAAACTAAGAAATATGTAACCCTTGCATTCTCTAAATTTGAAAGCTTTACTATCTGAATTAGAAAAACCTCAAAATAGAAAGTTGTTCCTTTGCATCTTAGCTAAAATCTTGTGAAAATAGAATAGGATTTGAATGTGTATAGAGGGAGTTGCAATAGAAAAAGTAGAGTTTGTTAGATGGGATTTTCAGGGTAGTTGGCATGATTGCAGGGTGAAGTTTAAAATTTTGCTATAAATTTTGTAACACCCAGAACTGTCTAATTTTTGAATATTTTGGAACCTTATAAGTCTAGTTTAATTAGGAAAAAGAATTAGAATAATTGGATAAGTAAAACTCCAAATATAGCCATTTTAGTCAAGGTTGCCATAAGTGAAAATTGAGGAAACAAAACAGAATGGAAGAATTATAAGGGAATTCTTGTATTAAGTTTATTTAACATAAATGTGTCAAGAAAAAAACCCTAAATTGAACCTTTATGTGTTATAGCTTCTAATAAAAAAGGGAAGGAAAAGGACAATGGAGAGCAACTCTTTTGCTTGTGTTAGATAAAGGAGTTTCCTTTTGTTTTTTTTATTATCAAGGTGAATAACATATATACATCTTTCTTCAATTAAGCTTACATTATTTCTTAATTATCCAAGTTTATTTCCTTTTGCCTTAATCTCACCTTATGTGTTCCAAATATATCGCCCTTGTTAATAATTGCTTTCTAATTCATTAATTGCCCTTTTCAATGCCTTAATTTTTGTCTAAGTGAAATACTATATTCTTTGACATGTTCTTAATTGATAATCAATTTATATTGATCTTGATACATTATTGTTACATTGCATCCTTATTGTGAATCATGTAACACATAAATATTGTTAATAGCCATTGAAATCATTTTATTCGTTATGGACCAAACATCTTCTTTGTTATACTTTGTTTAATTATTATTTCTTCTTGAATTGTCATTGTGTAATCAAACCCTTTTTATTGATTGTTCAATAATTATTTGAATCACCATTGCTATTTTCTTTGCTTATAAACTTCATATAAATGAACATTTCATTGATTATTGATATTGATATTGATATTGATACACCCTATATGTGATCAATGACAGACTACTTTTCCGATGGAGTAGTATTTTTACATCGGGTGTTGTGCATAATGTTTCAGTGATGCTCAGCTGGTAAGGGATGGTCACAACAATATTGATTAATCGTATGACTTCAATGAGACATACTATCAGGATATGTAGCCTGTGTCTATATTTCAGTGGATTTTGATATCTATCACTGCTATATGAGCATTTGGCTCAACATACTTGTTTGACATAAGTTCTATGTGATTAATTACCCTTCTAATTATATTGATTCATTGAGTACCACTTTGACATATTGCTACTCTGATTGGATTCCACTAGCTATACTCCTATTTAATTATGTGATTAGTATTCATGTGTATTGATATTCCTTTATTTCACTCATTGTTATTTTATTTATCTTTCTTATACCTTAACCTCACCAGAGAGGTGTTATATATGTTATTCACTGAGTATTATCTTATATTTCCGTGGTTTAAAATTTTTCAGGGATTAGTAGATAGTTGCGATTCCAGCTATCTTCTCCTCCAGAGCTGGAAACCCCTATTATTTATGTAAACTCCTTTATATTTATTCATGTAGTGCTTCATGGTTCATAATTGTTGGTTTGTAGTAATATTTTGATATGTGAAAATTATAAAGGTTTTAACTTATTGTAAATATACAGTGCACTATAATTAGTGAAAGTAGATAATGTTTTATGAATTGCTATATTGAAGTGTTGTGATATTGATTGATATATGTGGTAGATTCGAGGGTTAAGGATAGAAGTTTAGAAGTGTTATTTCTGCTGCAGGTTATGTTATTGTTATTGTTAAAGAGAGGGACATTGGTCCCAAGTATAAGCATGAATTTATGGGGAAGTTATGGCGAAATTTCTGTAAAATTTATTGCATTGAGTTCTACGGGTTTAGAGGGTATTATGCTTACCTGTACCCTAGATCCATCGCATTTTCTGAAGTGGAGGATGTGACACCCTTAACCTTAATTCAATTTTCATTTCACAATACTCTCATATTCATTAATATTCATATATATTCTCATCAAACAATCCAGATTATAATAATAGTCATATTCTCTTCACAAAAAATAATCTTTTATTTACAATACACATATAAATATATATGTTAATCTCATTATGAATCAAATATATTACACATTAATCCATATAAATATATTATTCTAATCCTCTAGCTATGGAGCATCTAAAGTATACAAAATAGTCTCCAAAATGAAAAATTGTTTACATTGATATGGAAGGTTCCAATTAGAAGAAAGAAACTTTTGGAGCCACTTCTATCTATTTTTATCCTGAAAAATAATAAATCACAAATAGGTGAGTATATACTCAGTGAGTAATAAATATATCATTATACTTGTAAGGCTAGGTGATTCAAAGTTAACTTATAAGGATGGGTTTTGATTCACTTTGCAACAATAAATGAAATAACAAATACGAAAGTAAATAAACAATAATAGTAAAGAATATGATGTACAAATAGAGAGTTATTATCAAAACATTCAATAACTCATAAAACAATTACAAATTCATTATATAGAGATGTAAGACAGAAAATTGGGTCATGCCATATATAAAAACAGAGACTATTTATTTATAGCATACTTCTTTTACATATAGAGTAGAGACCTTTTTAGGCATTCTCTTCTATATAATATATAAGGGTGACAGACCTTATGGCTAGGATCATTTTACCCTTCTTAGATATGATCTGCATGATCATTATGCATAATGTCGATGTATTTTAACTTCTTACCCATCAGTTAGGCATCTCTATCATTCACCTCATAAAATCACATAAAGTTCTAATTCACATTAAGCTGAGTAAAATAAAGGTTCATATAGAATAACACTTAAGCTATGTACAATTCGACCATATCAAAGAAGATAAATCAACTATTTAGAATCACTTCAATATATGTATATAGCCATGTTAAGAATTCAATATAGTAAAATAAGGAAAGATTTGGCCATATTAAAGAGACATTTAGAGTAACACATCTAAGTATTTATTTATTAAAAATTCTATCAAGGAATCATGATAAATTATTCGACTACTTCACATATTCACCACTAATAAGGCAATAAGGATTTGGCTATTACAAAATCAAAGTATAAATCATTAAAAATATAGGTCAAGGATAAAAAAAAAATCATTAAAGATATTATAGTAAGATATTCAGCTAACAAGAATCAAAGAACATAAAGTCACAAAAATTTTATGAGGGAAAAAATATAAATATAATGATATATTTACTACTCATCTTTGCTATTTGAAATTCAAAATCAAAACTCTAGCTTCTTCACTCAAGGTAAGCAATTATAAGAATCTTCATCAATTCTCTACATTAATCATCCTTTTTGAAAGTTACAAATTCAATTAAACATAATTTAGAACATATATAACACATAATTTCAAAAATTAAAACCTATTTGAATTTTTTTTAATGAAATCCTATTTGAATTAATTCCCTTCTAACCCTAATTCTAGGGTATACAACTTTGAAACCCTAATTTCTAATTCATATATTTCCATGTATTTAGTTTAAATTCTTCAAATTACTACTTTTCTTTACATATATCTCATAAAAATAAAATTTAAGCTAAAGTATAGAAATTACCTCAATTAAAGTATTAATAACACATAACTTTCATCAATTAAGTTCTTCTCTTTTACACTTCTAATCTTTATCTTAGAACTCCTTATTAACCTCTAAATACTTGATTTAGCTTGAAAGGGAGCATCAAATTCATAGATGTGGGATTCTTTATTTGATAAGTGATGAAAACTTAAGAAGAAGATGAAAGGAAAATAAGAAATGGAGAGAGAGAGTGGTTCGACAAAATGAAGGAGAATTATAAAAAATTCTAGTTTTATGTATGAATAAAATATCTCGATTGTGTAAGGTCTCACTATGGGTCCCACTCTTAATAATAGTGGGTCCCACCATGGGTCCCATCCTCTACTAATAATGCTCAAATTTCAATTTTATCCTTAATTTTGTTGTCCCTTTCCAATTAAGTTATACTTTATTTCTATATCAAATTACTAGACATTTTAATTCATGTATCTAACTATTGGTTAATTACAAAAAAAAAACATGAATTTTTTGCGAAATTGCAATTTTAGCTTGAATAAAAAATTTTGACAATTCGATATATATACTTCTAATTTTGGTAAATTTAGCACAAAACCGAAATCCGATATAATGTCTAGTGTCGAAGCTGACATGACATTTTATTATTATTATTATTATTATTATTATTATTATTATTATTATTATTATTGTCATATCAACATCTGACTAGCAAATTAAGAATCGAACCAATCAAAAATCAAACCAAACCAAAATGAACCTGAATTTATCGGTTTGGTTTATTTTTTCAAATTTCAGTTTGGTTCAATTTATTTTTTTGAAATTTTAGTGTCACATCCCAAAATCACTGGTGCGATAGTCCTAGGGCAAGGGTAAGCATAAGGTCATCGTATACCCGTAGAACCCTTAGTTAACCTGGATTAAACATACAACACATACTAACATCATGCCAAACATCTATATCTTATATATATCTCATCAATCTAATATGACATTTCCTCTTGTTTCTTACCGATCAAAAGATAATTCTAACATCAATATGGAACAAGGAAAAGTCTACAATGCCATCCATGGTAACAAAAGAATAAGTAACATTGCATACACATCTACGGAGCTTCTAAGAGTATACTTCTCATAGACATGAATACATATATATAATTCAACTATTATTCAAAAATATTACATAAAAGAGTCTTCTTGTGGAGAAAGAAATCAAGAAGCTTAGTCTTCAGGATTAACTCTCTCTCAAGCTAAACTATAACATGAAATCCACAGAAGAGTGGTGAGCCTTCAACTCAGTAAGATGTGAACAATCAGAATGAATAACATATATAGAATACTTAAATAGCAAATCTTGAACATGTACCAGGGTATTAGAAATAAATCTTAACATATACATTAATATTATAAGTGCTTACAAAGGGTAGCACTATCCAATCATTTCATAATACATATATGAATATCAAATCATGATTCTTTTTAAGAACGTAAATGCCTATAAAGAATGACATTATCAAATAAACATAATATAAAACTGATATCATATCATAACATTTGGGTAGCCTTGCTATCTTTATGTGGCACATATGCATGCGCAGGCATATGCCTAGAGCTCGTGATCCCCTTTAGGTGAAACACTGATACTATATCTTATCAGCCAAGTTTCCGCTGTGCACATTAGACTAATGAATTAACTCTCATTGGGAAAAACATTCTATAATGTATGTTTTGTGATATACATATCATGTATTGGTTCAACAGTAATTAAAAGTGATCAAGAGATTACAACATATGAATAACATATCATATTATGCATAACAAAGGCTTATTAATGAACTTGGTCCAAAGAAAATAACCAAGTCATTATCAACATTCAAAGATTCTATTTAAGGAGGATTTTAATAAATTAAATTCATAAATAATATATACATATATATGAATATAATATACTTTAGCAAAAATTCTCATATGGAGAATCATATACATGAAACGAAATCCACACTTACCTTTTAGCATAAAAAACTTTCTGTGAACACTGATTTTTTATACCCTTCGGACTTGTGCCAAGCCGAACGGTGCTAACCGGAGCCTGGACCATTCACGGGCAGACTCAGAAAACATCAGAAAACAGGTCTAAGCTCTGAAGGGGAAACGTTATTGCCCCGGCGCTGCCCATCCTTTAGGGCCACAACTAAGTTGACTTTGTTGTTGCTGCCCTCTTTGAGCCCCTGTGCTACTCTTCTTAAGTGGCGGCCACCCCCCTTCGGCGGTAATCCTCCTTCATGCCCGTGGGAGTTTTCTTTTTTAGGGTTTTTTCATCAAATCCCATATCGGGAAATGATGAAGCTTGACCCCCAACTTTCTATTATAAACAGAGAGCCTCCTCAACCTAGTTTCAGACCCCAAAATCTCTAAAGTTGAATTTTTCTTCTTAGATTTCATTCTCTTCTCCCTCATACATCTATTTTTTCTTATTTCTTTAGTTCTCTTTGAGCTAAAGAAGAACCAAATATGAGGCGTGTGGAGCCTCAAAATTTATTTAATATAAAGTCACTATGTCCATTTCTTTTCTTTTCTTTTGAATTGTCAAGTAAAAGGCAGTTCGACCATCTCCCCGTGCTTAAATCGATTCAAGGTGGAACTCCGATCCCAAAAGCACTTCGTCTGCAGCCTCTCCAAAGATCAAGACAAAAGGTACCAACTCATAAACTTCTTCTTCTTTTCTTATTTTCATAAGGTTTCAAAATAAACAACTCATCATCTACCTTTATTTAGTTTGATAGAGAATCAAAATAAAGAATCAAAACATGAAAAATTGGGCATAAAATCAACTCTCCTTTGCAAGAAGGAAGAACTGCGTAGGTTTTGGTTCTCATTCAAAGTGATACGCAAGAAAGCTGTATAAAAGCTTCAAATCCAAAAATGTTAAAAAACTATCTCTTTCTTTTACTTTGTTTATTCGATTCTTATTTTGTTTATTGGATGTATTTTTCTTTATTTTAGATTAAATCTTTGGGAAATGTGTGATCAACCTAGAACTCATAAGGGCTAGAGTTGATATCCCCTATTTTGAGTTTTTGAATTGTAATAATTTACTTTATTGCTCTTTTATTGCTTTATTTCTTTATGTATTCATCTTATATGTCATTTCATTTATATATGTTATTCTTTAAATTGTTCCTCAAAATGTTTTAAATCAAGGTTAAAATTAAAAGCCAAGTTCAACCGAAAACCTAGTCCCCGAATCCTCTTTGGTTTCAAAGACTAGTGCATTTTTTTCCTTTAGGATAAAATTGAGTCAAAATGGGTTTTTACTTTAAATTTTCCCAATAAAAATAACTTAAGGTAGCAACTTTAAAACTCAAAATCATTTTCAAATAAAAGGCATTAGGGTTGTCCTAATATGTGAGAAATCGTCACAAATGAGCATTTTTTATTCCAATTTAGTAGACTGGGATGCGGTGCTCGGGCGAGGCCTTGCAGTTAGAGACTCCACTGGGGACAAACTTTTTTCAAAAGTTAAAGAGGACTACCAATTTGTTGAAAATCTTTTTTTTTTTTTTTTTCAAAAATGACTTTTTACTTGGCTTTTAGTTTAACTTTGATTTTCATACATCACTACATAAGCAGTTACGAAATTCAACCTTTGGATAGCAAGTAGCATTAATCCGACAACTCTCTTTGAGTATGTTGGGAGATAGCAAAAGCATCTACCCTGCTTAGAATCTTCAATCCTTTTGGAGTGTAACGAGCAGTAAGTACTGTTGGACCCATGTGAAACTCATTATTTCACATATAGTCAGGTATATTACTACTCTACTGTGACAGGTACCCTTAAACCAAACCACCTAGCCTTCATATAATGAATATTAGACCTTGAACTTTCGGGTCTATGAACCATAATAATATTAAACTGTCATCATGAATCAATTTTCTTCATACACATGTATACATGCATAACCATGCATTCATACATTTGTGGAATAAGAACCAATAAGTCAATGGTCAACCTAAAGCCCAAAAAAAAAACTTTGAACCCATTAAACCATCCACAAACTTTCAAGCCTTACTTAGACTAGATCTTTCTTTTCCACCATTGTTTAGGTTTTGTTTGGACCACCATGATCTGATCCGAATGTTTCTTTTGAAAGGTACAAATGGAAAGCATAGTACCCGGTATGGATGCCATAGAGACACTTTTAGCCACATTACTCAAGAAGCAAGAGGATAACTTTCATATTACTTTAGACCATGCCCTTAATACACAACGCCAATCCATCCTTAATGAGGTAAAAACAATGATGGGTCAAGGAACAAGTGTCCACCAAACCAAAGCTCCTAATTCATCTACATCCCTTCCACCAAATCCCGTTATTGATCTGACAAATAATGGGAAAGCTCCTGAAGTTTTCCTTCCTGTACAAACTATCAATTTGAATGGTCACATTACTCCATCCTCCTCCCCGAATCTTTTTCATGGAGGAGAAGGCTCCAGCCCGACTGAAACTAAAAAGCTGATGGAAAAATTTAAAGCTATGGAAAGGCTTTTAAAGAACATCAAGAAGCATAAGGATCTCATTGATGTTGATGCTCTTACTCTTTTCCTAAATGCTAGGGTTCCTCCAAAATTTAAAATGCCTAGCATGGACAAATTCGATGGCACCACTTGTCCAAAGACACATTTAAAAATGTATGTGGGAGCTATGAACCCATTGGGGGTGGACAATAAGCTCCTTGCTTAATTGTTCCAGCAGTCGCTCACAGGTGCTGCAATGAGATGGTTTTTTTTTTAACTTGGACACCAACTTTAAAAAAATTGGGATAATATTTGCAATGTCTTTGTCAAGCAATATCATTACAATATTGAGGTGGACATCACTAGAAGGGATTTAGAGACCACCAAGCAACAATAAAGGGAGTCTTTCTCCACTTTCCTCACAAGGTGGAGGGTAAAGGCGGCCCAAATGATGAACAAGCCCATGGAGCAGGAACAGATTGATATTATCATTAAGAACCTTCTTTTAAGCTATCAGTCTTATCTCTAGACCTAGGATTTGCCAAATTTCAAAGCCCTCATTGCCACTGCTTCAAAGATAGAGGATTTGATCCAAAGTTGGCAAATCAAAGAAGAATCCTTTAACTCAAGGTATAGAAAGAACACCCACTATATCCATAATACTCCCTCTAATCAGAAAGGCAGGGAAGTTGCTGCCATCTCCAACCATCCTCCTATGAGACTTGAGAGAATATCCTTCACTAATTTGGGTGTGCCTTTGGTCATGGTGTACAAGAAGGCTTTGGAATCAAATCTGCTCAAGCCTCTAGAACCTAGGACGCCCTCAATCCCCTTGCCTAAAAGTTGGAATATGAATGAATATTGTGAGTATCATCAAGGTACAAGGCATAAAACAGACATGTGTAAAACCTTAAGACATAAGATTCAAGACCTAGTGGACAGTGGTGATATTATTCCACCAAAGGCAAGACCTAAAATCACCACCAACCCTCTCCCGAGCCATCAAGCTAATGTCAATCTCCTCACTCCTCCATTGAAGAAACTGATCCAATCTCTTTGATTCTATCAAATGACCATTTATGTTGTGTCTTGGACCTCAATGACTTTATGGAGAAGATAGATGCAATAACTCGGAGTGGAAGGCTCTATCAGCCGAGTTCATCAATCCAACTGGTCATCCAGCATATTTCCCCTCTTATGGAGAAAATAAGTAATTAACCTGAAGAGGATGTTATCCTCAAGCAATTAAAGAAAACCCAGGGAAACAACTACATTTAGAGTCTCATCCAGTTATCATTCCCACATCGCCAAGCTCTTTGCAAGGTGCTGAATCAGTGCCAAGCCCCAATCAACATTTCTCCTGAAACTTTGGTTACCTCGCTCACTAACTCAATCAAGGTGGCCTCCATCTCTTTTACTGATCATGATTTACCAAAAGAAGGAGAAAACCACAACCATGCACTGTACATAACTATGATGACCCAAGAGAAGACAGTTCCAATGGTTTTGATCGATAACGGGTCGGCCCTGAATGTGTGCCCATTAAAAGTTGCAAGTTGATTGGGCCTTAAAGCTAAAGATTTTACCCCCTCCGATAAGATTGTGAGGGCATATGATAATACCATGAGGGACGTCTTGGGTGTAGCGACTTTTAATGTGACATTTGGACCAATTACCACTTTGGTCCCTTTCCAAGTGATTGATGTGCCTGCTTGTTTTAATCTCCCCTTTGGAAGACACTGGATCCATAAGAGTAGTCCTATCCTCCTTGCACCAAAAGCTTAAAATGCCTCACAAGACTGTTGTGGTCACTATCAAGGGTGACATACATGGTAAAAGCGAGGTTCCCAACTCCACACCTATTTTGAGAATTTAGCCTGAACCAAACATTATCCCTTTGTCTGGTTTCTCTTTTGACATTATCCAATTCATTGAACAAAAAGGAGGTAAAGAGTTAGTCCCCTTTGATTTCGATCCTTTCAGTAATATAGTTGTGGCTAACATCTTAAAGAAAATGAATTATTTCCTCGGTTTAGGTCTTGGGAACCAGCAGGAGATAACCTCTTTCAAGGAGTACCCAGTAGCCAACCCACCTTTTGGACTTGGTTATAAATCTACCAAAGAGGACTTGGAGGAGGTTGAAGCAAAAGTTAAAAGGAGAACCGAGGCTAAGAGGAAAGGTGAGACCTTTGATTGGCAGATGCGCCCTTATTTCAAAACCTTGAATGGGTATTTTGTAAAAGAAGGGGAAGACTTTCCTTTTCGTGGTTTTGCTTAACCATGATTTTTGTCACGACCATTTCCGGATCTCGACGGTCCTAGGGCACGGGAGATGCGAATGGAGACCGGCACTCGTAGAACCCAGTATCACATGTACAATCTATAAACCACAATATTTATCCATTTTAGTTAATTACCATCTATTCTGTTATTCTGTCATTCATTCTGTAAATTTCTGTAATTGGCTGTAACAATCCATATATCATACGATATAAACATCATATAACTCATATATCATCAAATATCATATATATATGTTTATTCCCTAGCTAACCCATACATACCCTATGGAGCAGCTAGATTATGAATATCAAAATAATAATACAAAATCAGAGTATAAACATCAACACTGTCAGCAGAAATCCCCGGATGATAGATGACAGGATTCTGCAATCTACTCTTCTCCTGAAATGGGTAAACAAAGAAAAGGTGAGTATATAAGATACTCAGTGAATCTATATGCATCAACAATAATACAGTAGGTAATAATGTGGCAATGGTACAAATAAGTCAAATCACCATAAACAGAATCTGTAATAGGTCATAGTATAGCTAAAGAATGAAATAAAGGCTCGGTATCATATGGAAAGACAGATAAAGGGATGGACTGTATGAAATCATACAATCTCCAGTAACAGTATGGACCATATGCGAACATATAGGTCTTTCAGTAGCATATCAGTATCAGTAAGCATAAAACTGATCAGGTCTTATGGTCAGGACCATAACCCCTCCTAGCTAGGGCATTAGTAATACAATGTGCACATAGCCGATAATATTTTCCCCACTACCCTGTCGGATCGGTAGCTCTGTCAAGCCACATAAAGATCAATAGAAAGAAACAGTATATCAATAGATACCATTATGCAACAATGGCATCCTCCATATCAATAATCTCAATATCAGTCAATTCAAGTATCAATATGATCAATGGAAATGCCTTAGGTAACATACAATCAATAATAAATGGTTTGGCAATTAAGAAAGACATGGAACAAAAGTTGGCTCGTTGATGGAAAACAGTAGGCCAATTGGCATGCCAACATCGCTGGCGACAATGGCATTCAAATGGTAGGCCTGTGGAATACAAAGCAATAGGCCAAAGGCAAATAAACTAGGCATTTCATCAAACACATGGTGGGCATACAATGGCAAGCCAATAAGTTAGGTTAGGGTGCAAAATTAACTTGCTCAATTCAATCAACAACAAGCCACATTGTCAACAATAGTATAGGCATAAAATAAACACAAATAAACAACATCAAATTGGCTGTGAAAAATATGAAGAAAACAAGCAAAATTTCAAAGAGTGAATAGTGTCAAAAGGTTCGGCCAAACATGAATTTTTCCATATGGATTCCAAATCAAATTTCAATGATATAGGCATGTTAAATGATGCAATATAGACTCACCTAATGCTTCAAATTGCTTTGGAATCAAGCTTTTCACCCAAATTCTCCAATTGAGCTATATATCACACTTATGTCAACAATTGTGTTCTACATCAAATAAACCATCAATTAATCATCTATTCATATCCAATTAACATATTCTAATATCCATTAATAAAATCAAACGCTAAATCATCAAACTCTTCCTTACAACTTTAAATTAGCTAGGCAAATTTAAGTATTGCTAACAATTAGCATCAATCGATGAAATCTAACTACAAACCCATCTAATTCAACCTAATCAACATCTATTTAAACCATAAATTTAAACAAAACACATTCTTACCTCAAGGTGGGTTCCTAGCCGAAATCTTCAAGAAATTATTCCTTGAATTCCTTTAGCAATGGTGGGAAATAGAAGAATGATGCCTAAACTCAAATTTTCTTTGATTTTTCTTAAGGAAATTTGGTTGGAAATGAAAAAATGAGAAGAAAATGTAAAGGAAATGGTTCAGCCACTTTGGAGTGAAGAAGAAGAAGATGAAATTTCTGCTTAAGTGTAAGAATAAATAGAAAAATCCTATTGATAAATTACAACTTAATCCCCAAACTTCTGTATATCATATTTTGGTCCAAAATCTTCTGTAATTCATTCTGTCAATTCTGTTAAGATTTGGATTTCAGTGTGGAGAGTCAATAAGCTTATTTTAATTTATACTTATTTATAAAAATGATTCCAGAGTCATTCTGTAACTCCGACGAACCCATTTTCACTATTTACCTTAAAGTTTCTTATATTTACCATTTTGCCATTGGTTACTTTTTCAGTGTTCCTAAATGATTTCCACTTCTTCTTTTTTTTTACCAAAATTACACATATTTTATGGTGATCTTTTACCCCCAAGTCAACTTCAGAAATTCTTCTATTGACCGGACTGTTAAATTCTCGATAGTGTTCCCGACACCGCCGTTTTTCGAAAAAGTAACAAGTTTGCTTTCTAGCTATGTCTCTAAAATTATTTCTCATAATTTCAAGACTTTTAAACCACATAATGAGAACTAAATCATGCATATGAGTTATAACTTTCTAGGGTATTACATTCTACCCCCTATAAATAAATTTGTCCTCGAATTTAAATAAAACATACATCACTACTGGAACAGGAATGAATATCTACTCCTCATCTCGTGCTCACTCTCCCAAGTGCACTCCTCCATGAACTGATTCCTCTAAAGCACTTTGACCATCAGGATCTCCTTGTTCCGTAACTGTCTGACCTGTCGATCAACAATTTACACAGGTAGCTCCTCATAAGACAAGTCATCACTGAGATCCACATCCTAAACCTCCAATATGTGTGATGGATCAGACACATACTTTCTCAACATCGAGATATGAAAAACTGGATGTACGTGGCTCATACTGGGTGGAAGAGCCAATCTATAGGCCACATTACCTATTTTTTCAAGAATCTCAAACAGGCCTATAAACCTTGGTGATAACTTTCCCCTCTTCCTAAATCTCACAATACCCCTCATCGGTGAGACCTTAAGGAAGACATGATCACCAACTGCAAAATGTACATCCTTCCTCTTCGGATTAGCATAACTCTTCTTCCTACTGAAGGCAGTCCTCATCCTCTCTCTTATCATAGGCACCTTTTCCATAGTCTCTCTGATTAACTCTGGCCCTCTAACTGCTTCTCTCCCGGCTCCACCCAACACACTGGAGATCTACACTTCCTACCATATAGTGCTTTAAATGGAGCCATACCAATAGAAGAGTGATAGTTGTTGTTATAGGAGAACTCTATCAAAGGCAGATAATAATCCCAGTGACCTTTGAAATCCAGAGCACATAATCTCAACATATCCTCTAATGTCTAGATTGTCCTCTCCCCATCAGTCTGCAGATGGAAAGTAGTACTAAATCGTAACTGGGTACCCATAGCCTCTTGAAACTTCTGCCAAAATCGAGAAGTGAACTGTGTACCTCTGTCTGAAATAATCAACAAAGGAACTCCATGAAGTCGCACAATCTTATTCACATACAACTGTACGTACTGAGCTGCCGTGTAGCTAGTCTTAACCTCCAAAAAATGAGCAGACTTCGTCAACCGGTCTATAATCACCCATATGGAGTCATAACCCCTGGTAGTCCTCGGTAGACCTACTACAAAATCCATAGTCACCTGCTCCCATTTTCACTCTAGCAACTCAATCTCCTGAAGTAGCCTTGATGGCTTCTGATGCTCGAACTTAACCTGCTGATAGGCCAAGCATTTAGACACAAATAGAGCTATATCTCTCTTCATCCCTGGCCACCAATACACATCTCTCAGATCATGGTACATCTTGGTAATCCTTGGATGTACGTTGTATGCTGAATAGTGAGCCTCTCTCATTATCCGATCCCGCATCCCATCAAAATCTAGTACACATATGCGTTTCCCACGTCTCAGTACCCCATCCTCTACTGTAAACTATGTCATCCCCTCATTCTGTACCTCTCCCTTGAGCTTCAGTAGATAAGGATCCCTGTCCTGAGCCACTTTTATATCATCAAGCAACAGTGACTTCACTCGAAATTGGGCTATCAGAGCCTGGTTCCGATCCTGGGATCCTAAATCCAACTCTACTCCCAAATCTACCAACTCTCTCATCTCTTGGATCAATGGCCTCCTGCCAATCACAATATGAGCTAAACTGCCCATCGATTTCCTGCTCAGTGCATCAGCCACTACATTGGCCTTACCCGGGTGGTAAAGGATCTCACAGTCATAATCCTTAAGTAGCTCCACCCATCTGCACTGCCGAAGATTCAGATCATTCTGCTGAAATATATATTGTAGACTCTTATGATCAGTATATATCTCACATTTCAATCCATACAAGTAATGTCTCCAAATCTTCAATGCAAATATCACAGCTTCCATCTCCAAATCATGGGTCGGATAATTTGCTTCATGCTTCTTTAACTGATGAGAAGCATAAGCAATTACCCTATCAATATGCATCAACACACATCCCAGACCAATCCGAGAAGCATCACAATACACAGTGAATTTCTCCCCCTCTACTGGCAATGTCAACACTGGAGCACTGGTGAAGCAATACTTTAAAGTCTGAAAGCTGCGATCACACTCATTAGTCCATACATATTGATCATGTTTCCTCATCAGTCTAGTCAATGGAGCTACAATCTGGGAGAAATCCTTCACAAACCTCCTATAATATCCAGCCATACCTAGAAAACTGCAAACCTCTGAAACACTGGTAGGCTGAGGCTAATTAGCAACCACTTCAATCTTCTGAGGATCCACCTTAATCCCATCCTTACATATCATATGCCCAAGGAAACACACTTTGATTATCCAGAACTGGCATTTTGATAACTTAGCATACAACCGATGCTCCCGAAGTGTCTGCAACACAATCCTTAGATGTTCCACATGCTCTTCCTCACTCTTAGAATAGATAAGTATGTCATCAATAAATACAATGAAAAACTTATCTAAATATGACCTGAACACCCTGTTCATCAAATCCATAAAACCAGCTGGTGCATTGGTCAACTCGAATGGCAACACCAAGAACTCATAATGCCCAAGTCGGGTCCTAAAATCAGTCTTAGGTATATCACCCTTCTTAATTTTCAACTGGTGATACCTAGACCTCAGATCAATCTTCGAAAAATGGCTGACACTCTGTAGCTGGTCAAACAAGTCATCTATCCGTGGCAATGGATACTTGTTCTTCACTGTCACCTTATTCAGCTGCCTGTAATCTATACACATCCTCAAAGAGCCATCTTTCTTCCTTACAAATATACTGGTGCACCCCAAGGAGAACTACTCTGTCTAATGAACCCTCTATCCAATAGCTCCTGTAACTGCACCTTCAATTCCTTCAGTTCAGCTGGAGCCATTCTATATGGAGGAATAGATATAGGGTCTGCGCCTGCATGCACCTCAATCTCAAACTCAATCTCCCTATTAGGGGGGCAATCCTAGCAACTCCTCAGGAAACACATTAGGAAACTCATGAACTACCGGTATCTGATCAAGCTGTACAGAAGACCTCTGTACATCCACTACATGTGCTAAATAGGTTGAACAGCCTTTCTCAATCATCCTCCTGGCCTAGATAGCAGAAACCAGATTAACTCGAAACTCCTAAATATCACCCTGAAACTCAAACTCTTGCTGCCCCTCAGGTTAAAATCTAACCCTCTTCCAATAACAATCAATAACCGCTCGGTGCCTCGTCAGCCAATCCATACCCAAAATAACATCTAGCTCTAACATAGGCAACTCAATCAAATCAGTATGCAAGATGTGATCATCAATCTCAATAATGCAATCAGGGTAGTAATAATCAACTTCAACACTATCACCCATAGGAGTAGCAATCATTAAAGGTACATCTAACAATCTCCTTTCCTTATTCAATTTAGGTGCAAAGTGTGGTGACACAAAAGAGTGAGTAGCACCTGAATCAAATAAGGCATCTATAATCTCATTCTAAATCAAGATAGTACCTGTAACTATGTTGTCTGCTCTCTGGGCCTCCTGGGTGTTGATTGCAAACACTCTGCCCTGGCCCCTACCAACTAGAGCCTAATTATCACTAGGAGCCTATCCACCCCTGCCTCTGCCTCTGTCGGAAGCCTCTCTAATCATATTCTGACTAGCCTGAACTACTGGCTGAGAAACTGTGACAGATGGTTGATGATCAGCCCTCAAAGGACACCTGTTAGCATAATAGCCCTGCTAGCCACACCTCAAACATGCACTCGTCTGTCTCCAACCCTCCCCTTCATGTCTCCAATCACAAAACCCAAATTTCAATGATATAGGCATGTTAAATGATGCAATATAGACTCACCTAATGCTTCAAATTGCTTTGGAATCAAACTTTTCACCCAAATTCTCCAATTGAGCTATACAACACACTTATGTCAACAATTGTGTTCTACATCAAATAAACCATCAATTAATCATCTATTCATATCCAATTAACATATTCTAACATCAATTAACAAAATCAAACGCTAAATCATCAAACTCTTCCTTACAACTTCAAATTAGCTAGGCAAATTTAGGGATTTCTAACAATTAGCATCAATTGATGAAATCTAACTACTAACCCATCTAATTCAACCTAATCAACATCTATTTAAACCATAAATTTAATCAAAACACATTCTTACCTCAAGGTGGGTTCCTAGCCGAAATCTTCAAGAAATTATTCCTTGAATTTCTTAGCTTTCCAAGCAAATTAATGGTGGAAAATGGAAGAATGATGCCTAAACTCAAGTTTTCTTTGATTTTTCTTACGGAAATTTGGTTGGAAATGAAGAAATGAAAAGAAAATGTAAAGGAAGTGGTTCGGCCACTTTGGAGTGAAGAAGAAGAAGATGAAATTTTTGCTTAAGTGTAAGAATAAATAGAAAAATCTTATTGACAAATTACAACTTAATCCCCGAACTTCCGTATATCACATTTTGGTCCAAAATCTTCTGTAATTTATTTTGTTAATTATGTTAAGATTTAGATTTCAATGTGGAGAGTCAATAAGCTTATTTTAATTTATACTTATTTATAAAAATAATTTCAGAGTCATTCTGTAACTCCGACGGACCCATTTTTACTATTCACCTTAAAGTTCCTTATATTTACCATTTTGCCATTGGTTACTTTTTCAGTATTCCTAAATGATTTGCACTTCTTTATTTTTACCAAAATTACACATATTTTATGATGATCTTTTACCCCAAAGTCAACTTCAGAAATTCTTCTGTTGACCGGACTGCTAAATTCTCGGCAGTGTTCCCGACATCGCCGCTTTCCGGAAAAGTAACAAGTTTGCTTTCTAACTGTGTCTCTAAAATTATTTCCCATCATTTCAAGACTTTTAAACCACATACTGAGAACTAAATCATGTATTTGAGTTATAACTTTATAGGGTATTACAGTTTTGCCCTATAACTAAAAAGTTAATCCCATGTTTTGAAATTTTTTTTGATGTCAGGCTCAATTTGGAGGATTGCGAGCCCATCTACCTATTAGAGCAAGATTGGGAGGAAAACATAGAGGCTACTCTCTTTGAGCAAGTCCTCATGATCGAAGGTGAAGTGGAATCAGATCCCACCAAACTTATCTATTCAACCTTGGTTGCACCTGATAATTGGCACATTGATTGAGTCAAAATCTGAGTCTGAGTCTGAGTCTGAGTCTGAGTCCTTTGAGTCTTTTTCTTCTTTTTCCTATGTTGAGTCTGTAAAGGATCTCCCTGGTCCTTTTTTCAATTTTGATGTAGTCCGTGAGGACGAAACATTTGTTAGCAATAAAAGTTTTCAATTTCCCTTTTATATCCTTGAGTCTTCTTTTCTTCTTCATGAATCCAATTTAAACGAGGCATTAAAAGAAAAAGAAATAAATGAAATAAAATAACAAAATAAAGAGTCAATAAATATGGGCACAGATGATAAACTGAAAATCACATTCATTGCATCATCATTTTATGATATGGCCTCTTTGTTCAAGACAGTTCAAGAATTTTTAGATTTTTTCACTTGGGAACCTAAAGACCTGACGGGTGTCGATCAATCATAACAGTCCATCAGATTCCGACCTATGAGGATGTGAAGCTTGTAAAACAGAAGTTACGGAGGATAAAGGCAAAGTGCTCTCTTAAGATCAAAGAGGAAGTTGCTAAGTTATTAAAGAAAGGTTTCATTGAACCTGTCACTTACCCTTCATGGCTAGCCAACATAATGTCTGTGCTCAAGAAGGATGGAATGGTAAGAATGTGCGTGGATTATAGGGATCTGAACAAAGCCTGTCCAAAAGATGATTTTTCTTTACCTCATATAGACTTATTAGTTGGCTGCATGGGTGGATCTGAGGTAGTCTCCTTGACTGATTTATATGCAGGGTACAATTAAATACAAGTCTATCCACCTGATAAGGAAAAGACAACTTTTGTGATAGAATGGGGTACCAACTGCTACAAGGTCATGCCTTTTAGATTAAAAATGTTGAGGCAACATAACAAACAATGGCTATAACTATCTTTCATGACATGATTCACAAGGTTGTAGAAGTATATGTTGATGACATGGTTGTCAAGTCCAAAACGGCAGAAGGATGTATAGATGCATTAAGGAGTTTCTTCCTTAGGTTGAGACAATACAATCTAAAGTTGAATCCAGCTAATTGTGTTTTAGTGCATCCTCAGGATTATTCTTGGACCATATGGTGAGCAAAAAAGGGATAGAAGTAGACCCAGCCAAATCAAGAGCCATTTTGGATATGCCAACCCCAAAAATAGAGAAAGAGATTAGGAGATTTTTAAGGCGTTTGCAGTACATCAGTCGGTTCATTTCCTAACTGGTTGCTGTTTATGGGCCTATCTTTCAATTATTAAAGAAAGGATTTCCTATGGGATGGAATGAAGAATGTCAGCAAGCTTTTGAAAAGATCAAACAATACTTGTTAAATCCTCCTGTCTTGCAACCACCAAGGCATGGTAAACCTTTGTTGTTATACCTTTCTGTGACCAAAGAAGCTATGAGGGTAATGCTCGCTCAAAATACTATGAATTCACATAAGGAAAATGCCATATATTATTTGGGTAAGCACATGCTTACCCATGAACTCAAGTACAATAAGATTGAGCAGCTATGTCTCGCCTTGGTTTGGGTATGCCATAAGCTGTAACATTATTTGGGTTCATACACTACAAATGTTCTCACTGACAAAAGGCCCTTGAAATTCCTTATGGAGAGGCTAGTTCTTGACAACAAAATGGCATGATGATTAGCAGTACTAGTAGCTTTCGATCTTAAATATATTCCAAAGAATACTATTAAAGGAAGTGTGATAACTGACCAATTAGTTGTTGCCCGAGTAGATGATGAACCATTTGAACCTTAGTTTCTAGATGAGGATATCATGGAGATGGAACCTGAAGTTTGTAAGTTATATTTTGATGGAGCAGCCAACAGTAAGGGTTATGGCGCCAAAATAGTTCTTGTCACACCTAATGGGTATCATTTACCCATGGCTATTAAGTTAGCCTTTGAGTTGACGAACAATGAAGCAGAATATGAAGCTTACATATGTGGTTTAGAGGTTGCCACCAATATGGGGACTCTAATTTTATTGTCTCACAAGCTTTTGACAAATGGAAGATAAAAGAAGAGTGTTTAGTTGCTTACTATCAACGTGTAACTGATCTAGCAGAAAATTTTCATGAATTATCTTTTCATTATCTGCCCCGAGCTAAGAATCAATTTGTTGATGATTTGACAACCCTGGCCTCTATGATAGACATGATAGGTAATGAGATTGTATATCCCATGGTTATTGAAGTGCGAACGCAACTGGGTTATGATACAACATGTATGCAAATTCAGTTAGCCGATGGTAAGCCATGGTATTGGGACATATTCAATTTTCTGAAAAATGACCAATATCCAAAAGGGTCATCTAAATCATATCAGAGGACCCTTAGGCAATTGGCTAGTAATTTCTTACCAAATAGTGGTGTGTTGTATAAGAGAGCATGGGATAACATCCACCTCAGGTGTGTGACAGAAGAGGAAACTCAGCAGATTATAAAATGGATACATAGTGACAAAGAAGGCCCACACATGAATGGTTTCGCGTTAGCCAGAAAAATCACGAATCTTGGATATTTTTGGCTCACAATGAATGAAAATTGTGCTGTCACAAATGTCAGATATTTGCCAAGCTCTATAAGTGACCTCATGTCCCATTGCACCCGACTACAACTCCCTGGCCTTTTTCTACATTGGGTATTGATGTCATAGGGCGCATAGGTCCTAAATCTTCAAATGGGCATGAATACATTCTAGTGGCAATAGATTACTTCATGAAGTGGGTGGAAGCAGCCTTTTACCATATACTGAATTCTAAAAAGGTAGCACACTTTCTCCAAACTAACATCATTTGTTGGTTTGGATTGCCTTTTGAGGTCATCACAAATAATGACTCTCATTTTCAAAAAGAAGTAACAAGTTTGTTTGAGAGGGAAAAGATTCAGCATCATCGATCTTCACCCTATTGCCCTCAAACAAAACAATCAAGACTATTTTACAAAAAATAAAAATCAGTCATAGAAACTGGTATGAATACCTTCCATTTGCATTATGGGGGTATCGGACCTCCATTCGCACACCCACAGGGGCAACTCCATATTCTTTGGTATATGGGATGGAGGCAATGCTTCCAATTTAAGTGCATATTCGCTCGGCAAGGGTTATGTAGGAGAATCAGCTTAGTGAAGCAGAATGGATTAAGGGATATCATGACCAGCTGAATGCTATTGATGAAAAGAGGATGGATGCACTCTATCGGATACAAGGGTATTAGCAAAGACTTGCCTGGCATGTCAATAAAAGAGTAACTGACAGGGGATTGGAAGAAGAAAACTTGGTACTAAAGGAAATCAGAGCTCCTGTTCATGATCCAAGAGGAAAGTTTAGACCAAATTGGGTCATCCCATATGTGCTCAAAAAGATCCTGTTCGGCGGAGGTGTCATACTCATGAATTTGGATGGAAATGAATTTTTGAATCCTTGTAATCTCGATCAATTGAAAAGTATTTTGTGTAATTTCCATTTCATGATGCATGATATGAATAGAACTATGAGGATCTGATTCTCTCAAAAGTAAATTTTGATGTGTAAAAAGAAAAAAAAATGCAAATGGAGATACGTAAGCAGCCCACTTTAGGTACAGTCCAAAGCATAATAAAATTATCATTTTTGTGCCCAAATTAATAGACTTGTACTCGCTAAGTTGAAAACCTTAATAAGGCAGTTTAGGTAAAAATTAGAGCAGCTCGACGAGTTAAAAACCCAGAAAGGCAGCTCGGCTAAAAATTAGAGCAAAATAAAAATAATAAAAAAAATAATAATAATAAAAGAAATAAATAAATAAATTCCTTGTTTTAAATTGGATTTTAATAGTCATAGTCCAGTCTTTTTAATCCAGTTTCATTAAAATTCGTCCAGTCTCATCAGCCAATGTTAAAATAATAAAAATTCCATCTTATTTTATTCCATAGTTTCAACATAAGTTCAACATTCTAAACATAACATAAAGATGGAATATATAGTCTAAACCCGTTTTCTCTTAGGATGAATATCCTTTGAGTCGTCAGAGTCATCATCTTCTCTCATAAGTATATATGATTCAACCTTTACCTTCAGCTCATCCTTGGTTGCAGCAGTATCTCCCGGTCCCGTCTTCGTGTCTGTTTCAGTGTTCCCAATCTCCATGTCTGCCTCCAACTCTATAATCAAAGCTACTCGCTTTATCTTCTCAGGCCAAACCTCCATGATGAACAAGGGGTCATAATCCTCCAATTTGCCTAACAAGCCAGCAGGACGTACAAAATGCATAGACCACCTCCAACCATTCATTATGGCCTAGGAAACAAGACCGGTAATCAAAGATATAGGAAAAACTGCTCCATCAATGGGGTTGCTTACCTCAAAATCCTAGTACCTTGATAGAATGAGGTCATGGAAATGCCCAGCAAGTAAACCATCTCGTATCCATAACTCATTATGATAAATGAGTCAATCCTGTACTAAAAGCAATGCCAAAATAGATCTTTAGAATCCAGTTCTAAAATACAGGCAATCCACTCCTTTTCTATATCAAAGTGAACCCGAGTCCTCTGCATGTGGTATTGTGCAGCTGAATATGGCATCCTATCTGTGGGAGCTACCACTGTAGGTGATCCTTAAGCCAAACCTAAAAAGAAATAAAGGGGTTGGAAAAAGGAATTTAAAGGAAAAAAGAAGGAAGTCTTTACCTGCAAAATGACGGTGCTAACAGACAATGGCCCTTCAACCTTGTAGATTCCATCTAAGCTCTGTAAAGTCTCTGCTAAAATTAGACTGGCAATAGTGCAACCTCGCTTCATCTGAGCGATCAGCTCCACCACTAGAATGACGCCCCAGCCAGGTGAGCTAAAGAATAAGCATCCAGCGGTCAAACACAAAACCAAGCTGTCATTTTGTGTTTCTGTCTCACCTTATCCCATGAATCTTATGGATTTTGAAACTCAACCATAACTGCAGCTAGGTTGACTCGGTCTCCCATGACCATAGAGCTAGCAAGCTCTTGCCTTAATCCTAGGAGCCTCTTAAAAGAATGAAAGTACCCAACCCAGTATTCGGGGACAACTAGAGTAGCATTCGGATAACTTCCAAGGATAGCACTGAATTCCTTAAAAGTAGGACACATTTCCTCCATCCTTGCTCCAAATCGAAATACGTGGTCCATAGGATCCTGAAACCTAAGACAAGCCTTCAGAAAATCCCATTACACTTTCACACCCCTCAAAGTCATAACAGAATTGACTCCATACTTGCCCAGATTGATTTTCTCGATCTTGTCTAGGTTCTTAGTCCATAAAAATATATGGTGGCTGTAATAGGGTTCCATAAAAAATATATATATATAATAAAATAAAATAAAATTTTTCTGAGTGAAATAAGAGAAAAGAAACAAAAAGGAAGTCCTGAGAAGTGTCAAAGGGAGTCATAGTGACTTTTTGAGAAAAATGGACCCCTTTTTATAGAAAAGTGTGTCAGACAGGCTGAGGCGTGCAAACCTAATGCAGCACCACCACAGTCACATGGCGGCAACACCACCTCATAGAGGCAACTGTTCCATTCCATGAATGTGCCAAGGCTGCACTGCCCATTCAGGTCGGCGGCAACATACCCTTTTAAACGAAATTTTTCGAAAATTTGAATTTTTTTTTTTTTGAAAAATAGGGGTTTGGGGGGGCATTTTAGGACATTTTCAAATTTTTTGAAATTTTTTAGACGTTTTAATACATTTGATTCCATAGCATTTTTACTTTGCATTCATAACATGAGAAATCTAATAAAGCATCATAGAGTTCATACATCATACATACATCAAACATCATTCATACATCATAGTTTAGATATAAACAAAAAAAAAAAAATAGAGCAAGATAAGAAATAAAGAAGCTCGAATGAGCCACTAGTATCTCCGATAGCGCCGACGGGGGGTCCTCCGATGGATGAGATTGATCATTTCAGAACTCAAGCCGGGTTAGCATACCTGACAAATCTAGCTCCATTCTATATCCCACTCGGTAGTTGTGATGGGACCACTCTATGGTAATTTGCAGAAAGAAAGAAATCAGAGGCTTAGCTAAGGATCATTTTTCAAAGCAAAAATCAAGAGAAAAGAGCATAAACATACCTCAGGGTTATCAGGGAAGTCTGGTGCAAGGGGATGAACAGTATCCGGAAGGTGATATGTCTGCATCTCACCACGTGAGTTAGTGTAAAAAATATCTTCAGAGAACCAGTAATTAGGGCCCAAGGGGACTCGACCAGAATCAATTTGCGTCTCAGGAGTAACACTAGGATCAACTAAAGAAGGATTTCTTGATGCACCTTGTGAACACTCATTTTTACACCCCTCGGACTCGCATCGACCCGAACAGCATTCTCCGGAACCGAACCCGCACCCGGACGGACTCGAGACAGCCTCAGGACGAAGCTGGGTCACTGTGCCGCCCTTCAGGCTTGGCATTACCGCCACCTCTGAGCGGCAGCCGCCAAGCCCAAGAATCCCCTGCTGCGGCGCCGCCCTCCCTCAGGGCCTGTGCCGCTAAGCCACTGGGGTGGTGCCGCCACCCCTTTCTGGCTGCAGTGCCTCCTCTTTCCTGGGGCAGGGACGATCTTCATCCAATTTTCTGCGAATCTCACATCAAAAATTGATGGGATTCGACCCCCGGAGCTCCTATTATAAGTAGAGGGCCTCCCCCCACCTTCCAAACAACGACAATGAAGGAAAAACAGCCTGAAACAAGCCAAGACTCAAAAAAAAAATAAGGAAAAAAAGACTAAGAAATCATTTTCGTCACTAGATTTCGTCTTTTTTCCTCTCCAAGTGATATTTTCTTCTTCTTTAGCTCTCTTTCGATTTAAAAGAGTTGTTATTAGGGGCGTATTGAGCCTCTCAGTTGAATCTTTACTCGAAGCAAGGTCCCTCCGTCGATTTGCTTTCTTAAGAGCTAAGAAGGCATCCCAACTCATCAACTCGAGGCGCCATCCGATCCAAGGTGGAACTCCACTCCGGAAGAGCACTCCGTCCGCCAGCATCCCTAAAAGCTAGGGCAAAGGTACGGTCTCCTAACTCATCCTCTTTATTTTGGTAAAGCATTAAAATAAAGAATCAAAACATGATAAATTGGGAATAAAATCAACCCTCCTTCGCGAGAAGGAAGAACTGTGTGGGTTTTTATTCCCATTCGACGGGATACGTAGGCAAGCTGTATAAAAGCTTCAAATCCAAAAAAAATGACAAAACCATCTCTTTTCTCTTAATTAGTTGCTTAACTTTATTTGTTGTATATTATTTGGGGAATGTGTGATCAACCTAGAACCCATAAGGGCTAGAGTTGATATCCCCTGTTTTTAAGGTATTTAAGATGTAATAATTCACTTTTATCGCTTTCTTTTAATTATTTTACTTGATTATATTGTTCATCCATTTAATTACTTGTTCATGCATCTTACACGTCATTCTTAAATTGCTCATGAAAATCATTTTTAAATCAAGGTTAAAATTGAAAGCCAAGTTCAACCGAAACCCTAGTCCCCGAATCCTCTTTGGTCTAGAGGACTAGTGCACTTTTTTCTTTGGGATAAGATTGGAGTCAAAATGGGTTTTTACCTTAAAGTTTCCTAACAAAAATAACTTAAGGTGGCGAATTCAAAACATCAAAACCTTTTTCAAATAAAAGGCGCTAAGCTCATCTCCTCCGTGAGAAATTGCCCCTATATGAGCACTCTGATGCCCCAATGCTCTCTTTTCCTTCAAAAAGAGGGCGGGCCCGGAAGGAGCGGTGCTCGGGCGAGGCCTCACAGCTGGCAACTCCGCTGGGGACAAACTTTTTTCAAAAGTTAAAGAGGACTACCAATTGGTTGAAAATCTTTTTTTAAAAATGACTTCTTACTTGGCTTTTGGTTTAACCTTGATTTTCATGCATCACTACATCACCAGTTACAAAATGCAAACTTTGGATAGCGAGTAGTATTGATCCGACAACTCTCTTTGAGTATGTTGGGAGATAGCGAAAACATCCAGCCCGCGACGAATCCTCAAATACTTTTGAGGTGTAACGAGCAATAGTACTATTGGACCCACGCGAAACTCGTTGTTTCACATGTGGTTAGGTATATCACTGCTCTAGTGTGACAGGTACCCTTAAACCAAATCACCTAGCCTTCATGTAATGAACATTAGACCTTGGACTTTAGGGCCAATGAACCATAATAATGTTAAACTTTCATCATGAACCGATTTTCCTCATACAAATGCATACATGCATTCATGCTTCATAAAGTATGCATTCCGTTTTTTGAGTCTAGGTTGTACCTTGAACCAGTTGAGAGTCGATCCAAATGGACCCAAATCCCATTAACCTCAATTACCCCTCACCCAAATCAACCTAACGCCCATTAGCCTCAAACACCTCTCAACCCAAATGGACCCAAGGCCCATCAACCTCAAATACCTCTCAACCCAATTGGACCCAAGGCCCATCAGTCTCAAACAACACTAACCCAAATGGAC
>CANXYC010269546.1:0-10381 GCA_948193065.1 Aleurites moluccanus | reverse complement strand
ACATATTGGTCACAAGACCATCAACATATAACATAAATTTAATCAAGTTAGCGAATAGGTTTCATATGAACTTGATCCAAGGAAAGATGATCAAGTCATTTACAAGATAAATATGGCAATCATATGAAACAATTATCATTTGCTTGAGAATATCATGGAAACTTTAAATAATAGGTCATTAAAACAATGTCATATTTGATAAGGAAAAGGCTTGGGCAATATTTTAAAGAAACAATATGCATATGCAATGTTCATACTTACCTCTACATAAATTTATTCTTGAATTTTCCTTAATAGCTTGATCATTTAATAAACTCCTCAAATTTCTTAAGTTCTCTTCTCCTATTAAAATATCCTCAAATATTCAAAATTGGGGTTTTCCTTAAACAATAATACATAATATGATTCCATAAAATTTAACCATCTTATAGTTTCTATTATTGATTCCCAACATTAATTTAATTCATCTCTTAAAGAAAATCTGAAATTAATTTCGAAATTACTGTTCACGTTACTATTTATGACAGCCCATAAATTCTGATTTCTCCCACATTAATTACCATTAATAGCCTCAAAATGCTTGTACTAAATCCTATATATCCATAATTAACTATCCTAACTACCAGAATTTATTAATCTAAAAGAAAATGACATTTGAAGAAAATTTACCTTATTTCTCCAAAACTGATTTCCTTGAGAAAATCTGCTTGAAACTGAAGATTGATACCTTAAAATATGATAATCTAATGATTTAATGCATTAATTTTGAGTATTAATGCATTAAAAAATGTATGGAACAAATCTGAGAAGAACATAAGAAGAACGAAGAGAAGAAGAAGAAAAATCGCTATTGGGCATCTGGTTAAATAGACTATTGCCTCAAAATTTTCGCTCGCCAGCTCGCCTCGCCAATCCGCCTTGGCAAAGCCAGCTCGTATAAGCCAGCTTGCAATTTCCACTTCTCCAAAGCCACTTCGCCAATCCTACTTTGCATGTCTAATTCGCATATGCCGCCTCACATATGCCACCTCGCTAAACTCTTTTCGTGAACTCCATTTCGCATATGCCACCTCGGCAATGCCTCTTCGCCAAACTTGCCTCGCCTAACGCCACTTCGCATATGCCACCTCGGCAATGCCTCTTCGCCAAACTCCTCTTCACTAATTTTCACTTCGGCAATCTCACTTCGCCACTTTGCCTGCTCGCAAATGCCATCTTGCATTTGCAGACTCGCAAATACCAGATTCTGCAGAGCTGGAACCCTTCCTCGACAAATCATATTAAACTAGCTTGTAATTTAGCTACAAACATCCAAAATTCTTGATTCTTTTTGTCACTTAAAATAGACACTTAGGGGTCCAACATATCTAAATTTCAAATCAAAAGAATATCTATACAAACCGTGGTGAATTTCTAAAATTCACCCTGAGTTTACTGCCCAAACTCATCCAAATAGGTCTGAGTAATTCCACTCTCCACTGAGTTATACTTATCCATTTCTCTTGAGATTTTACAAAAAACATCATAACACATAAAGAAACATTTCTCATGTTTACACTTTTGACTCATTCAATCTCAATCATTCCTAGAAAAATCAAACATACTCAAATTCCTGCAGAAAATAATGAACTAGATAGGTTCTGGTCAAGGAGGCATAACTCTTCACACACACAGAATTTTACAGAACCATTTTATAAAATTAAAGATGAAATATACATCTACAACTTTTATATTTTACACTTTACCAAATTATTCCTTTAAAATCATGATATCAGCCTCAAAATAATCCTCTCAGCAACTAGAAATTCTGAATTCCATAAAACACTTCTATATCCTAAATTATTTCAACAAACATATAGTTTATTAAAATAATAAAAATTGACAGATATTACATTAACTATCTATAAATTTAATGAAGAAAATGAGTTTTGAAGATGGAGGTATGAAAATTGATGAAGATGGAGAGGTGATTTGAGTAAGTGAGGTGAAGTAAAATTTTGAAGAATTTTATGGTAGAATTTTCAGCCAAAGGAAGAGGAAGAAGAAGATGGTGATAATTTTCTCTAATTATATTTATTTATAATAATTAATAACCAATAAGAACTTTAGATAAAGAAAATTTAAGAAAAAATAAAAAGGAAAATAACCTAGTCTTATTTATATCTATATTCATTTAGTTGAAATAAAACAATTTAATTTTGGTGAAAATCCTTCCACTTAGCTGGTCATCTTTGCTCCATTTATTCTTTTTTTTTTTAATTATTAATTACTGGTCAAATTAATTTTGACCAATCTCTCAAAATTTATAAAATTGTTATTTTCCTCTTCTTATTCTTCTATCTCTTTTACTTCTCTATTTAAGCATTTAAATTTTATCAATTTTACTCAATTCTACTTTTAACTCATTAATTATTCATTACTTTTAGTTGTGTGAAGAAAAATTGGACAAAAGATTGCTTTAGAACTTATTAAAAATCAAATACTGGAGGGTGTTCAAATATTAAGTTTTAAATTATTCTTTTTAAGTATTTTAATTGGTTTAATTAATTAATACTCTTTCTAACTCATTTTAATCGTCTAATTATTTTTTCTATGATGCTAAGTCACCTAACTCAGGTTATCCATAATCGATTCTAAGTAATGCACTTTCTATAATTTATAATGATTCTATTTTCGTTGATCATTTTCTTATAACTATTCTTAATCGTCTTATGCTTCGATTTTGGTTATTACAAAAAAGATCAAGTTAGTGAAATACTCAAGTGTGATCTTAAGGAGTGAACGTAGACTTATTTTGGCCAAACAACTATAGATTCCTTGTGTGAATTTTCTTTTATTCTTCTTCATATTAAATTTAAGTTGTCATTAATTTTTAAAGACAACTAATTCACCCCTCCACCCTCTTGGTTGCCAAGGGACTTACAATAATAATACATGTATAACTCACCTTAGCCATTAGACTCCATATTTTCAACTTATATCTCCTTAATCCAATGATATAACACCTATTGTCCCCATTTTATCTTCATTAGTTCTTTAATGCTACACATTCAATTAATCTCAATTTAGACACTAATTAACATAAAATTACATTAATTAAACTTAAATTAAAGAAATTGCCTAAATCTTAGGGTTTGTTCTTAAGAAAATTTATACTGGCAATCCTGGTACATTCACTCATATCTCTCACTATATTTATTCAATCATTTCAATTATTTTTCATACTTAAACTAGAAATTTCAAGTTCCCACATATCCAAAATTCATATTAATTCCATCACTACACAATTTATAATGATCATTTGAAGTTAGCCTTGCTTCCCTGCAATACTGACCTAGGCAAACCCCACTCTTTCACCTCAACTCAATCCGTAGACCTTATGTTGCAAAAAAAAATTCAAACACCTATATGACATATAAATGACCAATGTTTTTTTTCACTTTTCCTAATTCAGACTCTAAAATCCTCAAATTCACAAAAAAAGTAATATTTCCTGCATCATCTCAATTCTAAGGGCCAATATCTCTCTACTCACTTTCAAATTTTACAAAAATATTTAGGGGCCTATATTTAAGATTAAAATTTACAACTTTCATGTTCTAAAAATTTTCAAAATCTTTTCTTAAGTCTATATAATATGAGCTACAACTTTCTGTTTGTTTATAAATTCTCAAAACCCTAATTCAACTTAGGTTCTTCAAACTTTGCAACCCTAAATTCCAAATTCATCTATTTAGCTCAAATCATCAATACAACTCATTAATCTTTACTTTCTAACCAATTTAATAAAATTAAAATCAATAAATTAAATTAAGTATGTCAAATCGTTAACTTAGGTTTTCACAACTTCAAATCCATAATCTAACTTCCATATATCATCACTTATATAATTCAAATGACTAAATTCCTTTACCATTCAATCCATGGAACTCATTAAATTAAAATAAAGAATAAGTTTAGAATTTTACCTTAACTTGGATGAATAATTTCTTCATTTCTCCTAAAAATTTCTTTAATCAACCTTTCCATAGGCAATTCTTCCAAATTACCTAACCTTCCTAGATTAAAAGATGGAATTCTATGAATAAAGTTTAAAAAATACTAGTTAAAACATGTGGTAGGTGGTTCGGCCACCTTAGGCCTTTTTAGTAGGTTTTTATTTCCTTTCTCTTCATTTTATCTATATATCTCTATGTTTAGCTTAAGATATAAAAGAAAAAGAAACAAAAATTTTCTAGGAAATTCAAGATTTAAGACACTTGAAAATGGAAGAATTAAAGGCAATTGAAATCTACTGCTTAACTCTCTTTTCAAGCCATATAGCCGGCCATCTCATAGTAAAGGAAGTAAAAAAAAATTATTTAATATTTAAATTATATTTATTAGGAATTTGGATCCCAATTTCTATTTATTTATAATTTTGCCATTAATTACTATTCTTTTTTCTTCCATCTTCAACTTTAATCACCTTTTGTACTATACACACTTTAATTTATTTTTAATTAGTCCATAATACATCTAATTTAAATTGTGTGAAGGAAATTTGGACAAAAGAACTGTCAAAAATAAATTAAAAATCAAAAATCGACAAATGCTCTAATTCAGGTTTTCTCATCACCTTCTTCTTCTTCACTATCTATTCACCTATTTAACTTCATATTGATCCTCAAATTATTTTTTCTAAATAATTAAAGATCCTAATTTAAAGAATTCTCAATTAGTTTTAGTAAAAAAACTTTTAAAAATATTTTAAAAATTGACTACCTATTGATGCTACTTATTATTATTCTTAAAGTTTTTCGGGAAAAATTTTCCTTGAATGTTCTTTTTATATTTTCTAAAACCGATTTGACCTATTTACTCTTCAATTAACTTAATTTTCACTACTATGGTCCACTTGAGTCCATATGGTCTTATAGGATATTACACTTTACCCCCTTCAATAAAATTCATTCTCGAATTTTCATATTTATTAACTTGTTCATTAGTGTACATACCTCAAATTGTTTTCAAATAATTTTTCATTAAATTCTCCATATCACTTATTATCATTCTTATACTAATATTTTATTTTCATAGTTTTCATATCACTTGTTACCACTATATGATCTATAAATATTTAAAAATCAAAGTCGTATTTTCCTTAATCACTATAACCCTTAATCTGCTATCATTTATTAATTATATTTATCCTTAAACTTCTAATACATGACACTTCAATAACTTCAATCTCCCATTAACACCATCACTCTAGTTCTTTATCTCTTTAAAGTATCACATCATTATCAATATATAAGTCATAATCAAAATCCTATCTTACTTATCAACTTTTATTATGAATCGATCACAATTACATTTCTTAAGTTCTTAATGTACTATACCTCAATACTCATTTATCACTTATTAATACCATTATATTAATCTTCTATTTTCACTAATCACCTTAACACTAATCTTCTATTTTCATTCATTTCCATACCACTAATGATCAGTACATCATCAATAGATATTCAGTGAAATATCCATATTTTTTATGTTTTTAAAAATTATATTCTATTTATAAATAATAATTATTTTATGAATATCTAATTAAAGTTTTTTTGGAATTTATTATATTTCAAATAAATAAATATTTAAAAGTAAAAGGAAAATGTATTTTTTAAAATTAATTTTAATTTTAATTAGTGTCATATTATTCTTTGTTATTTAATAATTTAATTTTTATACTCATATATTTAGTTAAATAAATTTTTTTAATTATTATTATTGTTAATTTAAGAATTTTTGAAAATTAAATTTATATTTAAATAATTTTTTATTAAATTAGAAAGATATTATTTTTTCCAAGTTTTAGTATGTTAAAATGAAGTATATTTTATAAGAATTTTGTTAACTATTTATTTATAATTTTTAGACTTAAAATAAAATTTCTACCAATTTTCAAAAAAAAAAAAAAAAGGGACCAACCTGAGACTGCTATATGGCAGCCTCAGATTGGCTGCCAGTATATTTTAATCTGCTAGAAATGTGAAGAAGAAGGGAAGAAGAAGAAGAAGAAGAAGAGAAGTGGTCAGCCATTTTCGGCGCCGATTTCGGCCAAATCGTAGGGAGGTAGTCGACACCTCCCATACCATTGTGTAGCCTGCCATGAGGAGAGCTTATAGGTACCAATTTTTCTTAATTCCGGTTACCAAGTAAGGAGTTATTTCTGTTCAACGTAGCCCATGAACATGTTGGTCAAAAATTTCAATTAGCCATAACTCTCTCATTTGAACTCCAAATTGAGTGATTCTTGTTCCTATGGTTTTGTCTTGATCCCAACTTTCTTTTGATACCTAACTTGCCACCTGAAGTTCGCCGAACAAGGAGATTAAAAAATGAAATCACCGGATCTTTTATTGTAGATTTCAGTCAATTCCGATGGTCAATTCTGGTGACTCCAATTTTGTTGAACTCTTCTCTTCATGAGCTTGCCATTGGCATTAATTTTTCCCCAATAAGAGATCGAAGCTGAGACTGTAAAATTTGGACACACATAAGTTTTCAACAAATTTTGATACTTCAAATGTCTTCCATTGCTGTCAGTCAGAAGGCGCTCTGAGGGAGCCAACCAATTTGATGGTCGTCAAATTTATGAGTTGATATATTTTAATTTAACTCTACATCTATGCATGACATGTAAGCACTGTATGAATGAGAATATATATATGTATATAAGCTATCACTATTACATTAAATTTAGAAGCATGATGTATGTTTATGCTTTATTATATGATGTTGATCATATGTATGTATGTGGTTGCGATGAAAAATAGGATGATGTGGAATCCAGCTATACTAACACATAAAACATTAACGATATAACATGATATGATATGATGATGATGTTATTACAAGGATTGTCTGGTTAAAGAATGCTCTCACCATGGCCCTTGAACATGGATAAGAGAGTATAGGGATGCCTGGTTTGAGTTAGTCTCACCGTGGCTCCATAGTTGGAATTTAAGAGAGCCAATGGAGGGGGTTGGCTCTCCATTTACGATAAATAAAAATATATATGTGGTTGGATTCCACAAATATTTTCAATCATGGATGTTATGTATGTTTATGGATGATTATGTATAATGTGGCACTTCATGTAGATTAATAAATGACCTATAGGTTAAATTAATATATATCAGCTCATTGAGTCTATAATAACCCAATCGGGACCTAATGTAAAGCAATTGAGACCTAATATAAAACAATCGAGACCAAGTCTAGAAATATCGAAACCATAAGTAAACTGAGACCAAAATTAAAGAAATCGAGACTTAATGTAAAACAATCGAGATCAAGTCAAGAAATATCGAAACCATAAGTAAACCGAGACCAAAGTTAAAGAAATTGAGTCCTAATTTGAAATAATAATAAAAAAATTATTTGGAATCATGTTGGCTGGCCAAGTGGGAGGCTCCCCACCATAATATATTTGCTTAATTTTTATCTAAATTAACTTAGACACAAATTTAAGCTCGGTTAATTTCCATTTCATTTTTTCTTCAAATTTTCTTTTCCTAAATTCTAATTGGTTAATAGTTATTATAAATAAACATAATGAAAGAAAATTATCACCATCCTCTTCTTCCTCTTCCCTTGGCTGAAAAATTGCATCATAAAATTCTCCAAAATTTTGTTTCACCTCACTCACTCAAATCACTCTCCATCTTCATCAAATTTCATACCTCCATCTCTAAAGCTTATTTTCTTCATCAAATTTGTAGACAGTTAAAAGAAATTCTTGAAAGGCTTCATAAGGTAAAAATCTTAACTTGTCCCATATTATGATTCAATAAGTTTTAATGTTAATTTAGATGTTTATTTAGTAAAAGAAAGTAAGATTAGAAGTAAATCCTTGAAATTTGGAATTTCCTGTGACTTGACAGAATATTGAAACTAAGTTTTCGTACTCTTAAAATGGGAATTTGAAGATTCTTAAAACATAAAAGTTATGTATTTATATGTCTAGATTATTTTTATTTAAGGTAGTTTTATCAATTCTTTTTGTGATGATAAATATAGACCACTGGATGTAGATGGCTTGGGTTAGGGTTTGTGCTGAAAGACCCTACTAATTTTTGCAATTTTTGAGGACTTTAAATTCATATTCAGGGGAAACTCAAAACATTAAAAATATGTTTTTATGTCTTAGATAAATTTTAGTGAAAACATAACAGTATTTTGATACTTTTAAATTGAGTTCTAAGTAAATTAGTGATGGATGCTCGGGTAGAAGTTGCAGGCAAGAAGACAAAATTCAAGACAGATTTGAAATTTTACCATAAATTGTGTAGTACTTAATAAAATATGAATTTTGAATATGTCAGAGCCTAGGATGTCTAGTTTAATTAGAAAAAATAATTTAAGAAATTGGATAAGTATATAGGGAGATATGACTAAATGAATCCAGACTACCAGTAGACTATGGCAAAAAAAATTTTGTGTAAAATTTGCGTAAATAATTAATAAGTTAATAAATTGTAAGTTAGGATGGTTTCTACGGGAACCGGTAGCTTTAAGCTAATCCTTTCCCTAGGATCGTCATATCCTGAAGTGGGTATATAACAGAGTCAAACGCTTACTCTTGTTCATATATTTTTTAGGTTCTGGGCCTGTAATACCTGTTAAAATTTTTTTTATGCCTGTTTGTTAAGATGACTGTGAATAGATTAGTGTTTTGAGATTTCAGAATCTGTGTTGGGAAGGATTTTGTGAGTCAGTTTTCATGATCTTAAATGAATAATTTGGAAAAGTGTAAAACATAAAAGTTGTAGATTTATATCTCATATTTAAGTCTATAAATCTGTTTTGTAAAATTTTATGTGTGAGAGGAGATATGCTTCCTCGACCAGAACTTGTGTAGTTTGCTATTTCCTGCAAAAAGTCTGAGTTGGTTTGTTTATTTTGAGAATATTAGAGGCTGAGTGAGTCAAAAGTGCAAACATGAAAAATGTTTATTTATATGTTATATAGATGGTTGTAAATTTTCAAGGAGATTGGAGAATTTTATCTCAAAAGAGAGCGAATTGAATCAGACCTGCTTGGATAGTACTTGGAGAGTAAAGTCAGGGTGAAAATTAGAAATTTACCATAAATTATATAGATCTCCTTTTGATTTGAAATTTAGATATGTTGGAAAGTAAGTATCTATTTCAAGTGAAAAAATGAATCGAGGAGTTTGGATTTTTGTAGTTCATTTGCGAGCTAGTTTAGTGCAAGTTGACAAGGAAGATTTTTCAACTTGATAGAAATAGGTAGTGCGAGTTGGCTCCTGGATTTTGAGGTGGATAGAAGCTGATCGAGCTGGAGAGGTAAACATGAAAGTTGTATCCCTATGTGTCTAGTTTAACTAGGAAAAAGAATTGAGAAATTTGGACTTCTCTAGCTCGCTCGAGACCTATTTTAGTGTGAGTTAGCGAAATGGCTGGCGAGGTGGATGGCTAGGTGGCTGGTGAGGCGGGACTCTATCTTGCCAAAATGGAAAACACAGTGAAGAAGGTCCAATTTTAAAAATTCACCATAAATTGAGTTGATACCTTTTTTGCTAAATTTTGGATATGTGGTAGCCTCAGATGTCTAATTTAAGTGGAAACAAGAAACGAGACAATTGGAGTTCTCTAGCTCAAAATCGAGCTAGATTAGTGAGAGCTATCGAGGAGGGATTTGGTGAGGAAGAATTTAAGTGAGGCAGTAGCCTATTTAAAAGAGAAGCAGTAGCCATTTTTTTGCATTTACGATAACTTTTTCTCTTTTCTTTCTTTCTTCTTCATTTCTTCTCCTATCTCTCTCCAATATGTTCCATTTGTTTTCTATAGCATTAATACTCAAAATTAATGTATTAAATCATTAAATCAACACATTCAAAGGCTTTAATCATCATTTTCAAGTCAAGATCCTTCAAGAAATCATTTTTGGGGAAATAAGGTAATTTTCTCCAAAATTTCTTTTCTTTTTATATTAAGATTTTTGGTAGTTAGAATAGTTATTTATGAGTTATATAGAGCCTATTATGAGCATTTAAGGCTATTAATTATTGTTAATATGGAAGATACAAGAATTTATGAATTTTGATGAATAGTGGCATGAATAGTAATTATGTTCTTAATTTTCAAATTTTATTTAAGAGATGAATTAAATTGATGTTAGGAAACAATAATAGAGACTCTAAGATGGTTGAAATTACAAGGAATCATATTTTGTATTATTAATTGAGGAAACTCTAATTTAAAGAATTTGGGAATTTTGATTAGGCTTTGACTGTCACACCCCAACTTTAGTGGTGCGACGGTCCTAGGGCAAGGGTAGGCTTAAGGCCACCATAAACTCGTAGAACTCACATATC
>CANXYC010269527.1:0-21255 GCA_948193065.1 Aleurites moluccanus | reverse complement strand
ATATCCATGACCATTGTCATCAGTCACTACACATACTAGTCTCGACGTATTATTGATATCCCATTTCATAATAATACTTGACTAGAGATGATTTTAGAATATCTTATTCTAGGGATATTATTATAATAATTTATATTACGCAGTTATTCAAATAATCATAATAATGAAAGCCATAAATTTATAAATCATGATAGAAATTATACCAAAAACAATCATTTGATGATTGGTCTTCAGGGCACAAATCCAACAAGATCCTCTTAAGACCTAAATCGAGGAAGTAATTCATTTTCTTTAAGATGTTAGCCACAACTATATTTCTGAAAGGATCGAAATCAAAGGGGACTGACTCTTTACTTCTTTCTTGTTCAATGAACTGGATGGTGTCAAAAGAGAAACCAGATAAAAGGACAATGTTCAGGTCGGGCTGAATTCCCAAAATGGGTGCAAAGCTAGGGACCCCACTCTTACCATATATGTCACCCTTGATAGTTACCACAGCAGTCCCGAGAGGCATTTTAAGCTTTTGGTGCAAGGAGGATGGGATTGCTCTCGCCTCATGGATCCAAGGCCTTCCAAGGAGGAGATTAAAACAAGCGGGCACATCAATCACTTGGAAAGGGATTGAAGCAGTAATTGGTTCGATTGTAACATCAAGAGTTACCACACTCAAAACTTATTTCTTGGTATTATCATATGCCCTCACAATCTGGTCGGAGGGGGTAAAATCTATAGCCTTCAGGCCCAAACAACTTGCAACTTTCAACGGGCAAACATTCAGGGCAGATCCATTATCTATCAAAACCATTGGGACTGTCTTCCCTCGGGTCATCACGATTATATACAGTGCATCATTGTGACTTCCTCCTCCTTTAGGTAAATCATGATCCATAAAGGAGATGGAAGCCACCTTGGTCGAGCTAGTGAGTGAGGTAACCAGGGCTTTAGGAGAAATGTTGATTGGGGCTTGGCATTGATTCAACGCCTTCCAAAAAGCTTGGCGATATGGGAAGGATGACTGGATGAGACACTAAATGGAGATGCTGGCTTAGGTTTTCTTCAATTGTTTGAGGATAACATCCTCTTCAGACTCATTATTTATCTTTTCCATGGGAGGGGGAACGTGTTGAACAGGTTGTTGGATTGATGAAGTAGGCTGGCAAAGTCTCCCACTTCGGGTCATTGCGTCTATCTCTTCCACAAAGTCATTCAAGTCTAGAACACAACAAAAATCATCATTTGATTGAATCAAAGAGATCAGATCAAGTTTCGTGTCCGAAGAGTGAAGGACATTGACATTGGCCTGATGGTTTGGGAGAGGATTAGTGGTGATGTTAGGTCTGACCTTTGGTGGAATAACATCACGACTGTCCACCAGGTCTTGGATCTTGTGCCTCAAGGCCTTGCATATGTCTGTTCTGTGTCTTGTAGTTTGATGATACTCACAATATTCATTTACATTCCAATTTCTGGGCAAGGGGTTTGGGGGTGCTCTGGTTCTAAAGGATTGAGCATATTTGATTCCAAAGCCTTCTTATACACCACGACCAAAGGCATACCCAAATTAGTGAAGGACTTTCTTTCCAGCCTTATAGGAGGATGATTAGAAATATCAGCAACTTCGCTGCCTTTCTGATTGGAGGGAGTATTATGGTCATAGTAGGTGTTTTTTCTATACCTTGAACTAGAGGATTCTTCTTTGATTTGCCCGCTTTGGATCAGATCCTTTATCTTCGAAGCAATGGCAATAAGAGCATTGAAATCTGGCAAGTACTGGGTTTGGAGATAAGTATGATAACTTGGGAGGAGATTTTTGATAATTATATCAATTTGCTCTTACTCAGTGGGCCTGTTCATCATTTGGGCTGCTTTGGCCCTCCATCTTGTGAGGAAAAAGGAGAAAGACTCCCTTTGTTATTGTTTGGTGGTATCCAAATATCTTCTGGTGATGTCCACCTTGATATTGTAATGATATTGCTTGACAAAGGCATTGCAAATATCATCCCAAGTTTTCTTAAAATTGGTGTCTAAGCCAACAAACCATCTCATTGCAGCACCTGTGAGCGACTACTGGAACAACTGAGCAAGAAGCTCATTGTCCACCCCTAATGGGTTTATGGCTCCCACATACATTTTTAAATGGGTTTTTGGGCAAGTGGTGCCACTAAATTTGTCCATGCTAGGCATCTTGAATTTTGGAGGAACCCTAGCATTTGGAAAAAGAGAAAGAGCATCAACATCAATGAGATCCTCATGCTTCTTGATATTCTTGAGAAGCCTTTCCATAGCTTCAAATTTTTCCATGAACTTCTTGGTTTCAGTCAGGTTAGAGCGTTCTCCTCCATGAAAAAGATTCAGGGAGGAGGATGGAGAGGTTCGACTATTTAGATTGATAGCTGGGGGAATGACAACTTCTGGAGCTTTCCCACTATTTGTCAGATCAATAACAGGATTAGGCGGAAGGGATGAAGATGCATTAGAGCATCGGCTTGATGAGTACTTGATCCTTGGCCCCTGATTGTTTTTATCTCAGCGAGGATGGATTGGCGCTATATATCAAGGGCATGGTCTAAAGCAACATGAAAGTTGTCCTCTTGCTTCTTAAGTAAGGTGGCTAAAAGTGTTTCCATGGCATCTATGCTAGGTGTTGTGCTTTCCATTTGTACCTTCCAAAAGAAACATTCTGAATCAGGTCATAGTGGTCCAAACAAAACTCAAACAAAGGTGGGAAGAAAGACCTAGTCTGAGTGAGGTTTGAAAGATGGTGAGTGATTCAATGGGTTCAAAGTTTTTGGGCTTTGGTTTGACCACTGACTTCATTGGTTCTTAGTCCACAAATGCATGAATGCATGGTTATGCATGTATGCATGGTTATGCATATGTATGAAGAGAAATTGGTTCATGATGACAACTTAATATTATCATGGTTCATAGGCCCTAAGGTCCAAGGTTTAATATCCATTACATGAAGACTAGGTGGTTTGGTTTAAAGGGTACCTGTCACACTAGAGCAGTGATATACCTAACCACATGTGAAACAATGAGTTTCGCGTAGGTCCAACTGTACGACTGCTCATTATACTTCAAAAAGGATTTGAAGATTCGTCGTGGGGTGGATGCTTTCGCTATCTCCCAATATACTCAAAGAGAGTTGTCAGATCAATGTTACTCACTATCCGAAGGTTGAATTTCGTAACTGGTGATGTAGTGATGCATGAAAATTAAAGTTAAACTAAAAGCCAAGTAAAAAAATCACTTTTGAAAATATTTTCAACCAATTGGTAGTTCTTTTTAACTTTTAAAAAAGTTTATCCCCAGTGGAGTCGCTAGCTGTGAGGCCTCACCCGAGCACCCTTGTCCTAGGGAGATCGGGATGCTCTCATTTTCAAGATGATTTCTCACGGAGGAAGCGACCTTAGCGCCTTTTGCAAATGATTTTGATGTTTTGAAGTTGCCACCTTAAGTTATTTTTTGTTGGAAAAATTTAAGGTAAAAACACATTTTGACTCCAATTTTATCCCAAAGGAAAAAATGTGCACTAGTCTTTGAAACCAAAGAGGATTCAGGGACTAGGTATTCAATTGAACTTGATTTCTAATTTTAACCTTGATTTAAAATATTTTCATGAGCAGTTTTAAGGATGAGATATAAAGATACATGAACAAGTAAGTGAATGGACGAAAGCGATAAAATAAAGCAAGTTCATGAACAAAAACGATGAAATAAAGCAAGTGAATGAACGAAAGCGATGACATAAAGCAATAAAGTAGTTAAGAGAGCGATAATTTAAATTCTTTCAATTCAAAAATCCCAAAATAGGGGATATCAACTCTAACCCTTATGGGTTATAGGTCGATCATACATTCCCCAAAGAATACATTCAACAAAGCAATTAATTAAAGCGATAAATAGAACATAGATGATTTTGATCTTTTTTGGATTTGAAGCTCTTAGATAGTTTGCCTACGTATCCCGTTGAATGGGAATCAAAACCCACGCAGTTCTTCCTTCTTGCGAAGGAGGGTTAATTTTATGTCCAATTTATCATGTTTCGATTCTTTATTTTGATGCTCTATCAAAGTAAAGAAGATGAGGTAGGAGACGATACCTTCTCCCTTACTCTTTGAGGAGGCGGCAGTCGGATTGCTCGCCCGAATTAGAGTTCCACCTTGGCTTGATTGAAGCACGAGAACATGGTCGGATTGTCTTTTATCTTCTCCTTTTCTCCTTGGGGAAGTGGCGATCAGATTGCCTTTTATCTTGCTTTTTGGGGAGGCGGCAATTTGATTGCTCGCCCGGATCGGAGTTCCACCTTGGACCAGTTGGAGACCAGGAAGATGGTCGGATTATCTTTTATCTGATAATTCAAAAGAAGAAAACAAGAAAATCAACATAGTGATTTTATATTAAGAAATAATTTTGAGGCTCCAAACGCCCCGGATTTGGTCCTTCTTTAGCTCAAGGAGAACTAAAGAAAATGGGCTTCACACGCCCTAAAGAGTTATTCTTTAAACTCAAAGAGAGTTAAAGAAAATAAGAAAAATAGGTATATGAGGGAGAATATAATAAATCTAAGAAGGAAAATTCGACTTCAAGAGATTTCGGGGTCCTTTTCTAGTTAAAGAGGGTCAACTATTTATAGGTAAACTGATGCCATCGGAGGGGGGTGGCGGCGCCGCCGGGGCCTCTGGCGGCACGGGCTGAGAGGAAGGGCAACAACTCTGGCAAGGAGCCATGCTGTAGCCCTAGGGCGGTGGCGCCGCTTAAGGAGGCCGGCGACAACTTTGGTAATGAGCCATGCTGCCGCTCTAGGGGGCAGTTGCTCCGCCCAGGGAGGGTGGCAGCTCCGATCTTACTTTGTTCTGACACGTTTCTATGTCCGTCTAAGCACGGGTTTGGTTCTGGTTTATGCTGTTCAGCTTGGCACGAGTGCGAGGGGTATAAAAAATGAGGGTTCACAGTTAGTTAACAAGATTAGTGCTTAAATAGACTCAAATTTTAAAATTCACCCACTCTATATTTGTTGCTCATGGATTAGCTAGTGTTGCTGCTCATCAAATGCATACTATCTTATTTTTTTTTAACTTTACTATCTCATATTTTAGGATATGTGTGATGTAATTTTATTTTGTTTCCTTGTTATTACAAGTTGTTAGTATTTGAATTGAATCGGGTGCTTATGATTGATTAACCCATACCCGAATCCTTTTATTTTTAAAGTTGATTACCAAAGTAGTTACTACATGCTTTTCACAAAGTCATGTAATATTTGGCTGCTCATTTATATATTTGGTCTTAGACAAAAGGAAAAAAAAAAACTTTTTGTTTCATGTAATCAAAACAACAATAAGAGAGTGAATTAGATTTGTGAACAAAAGAGTATTTTCACTGTGATTTACTGTAAGACTTAGAACACATATTTGATGTATTTGTAGTATTATCAAATTGGTATGCATTTAAATCTGTAACACCCTAGAATCACTTCATTTAAGCATGAAAATACTCCATTTAAGTATAGAAACATCACACGTGCATGATTACATGAATTGCTGAAAACCAACCCAATAAGTAAGCAAGCACCTCGATGTTTCAACTGGGAACATTTCACTGATAGTCCCTGAAGTATTGACTAATGCACATTGTCGTTCTTAAACTTTAAAACGTAACACAAAAATCCTTTAACTTTTAACTTTGTTTCACTGGCAGTCCTTATCCGCCCAAAACTAATATTATTTCTATTTTAATTCCCAAAGTCCTATTTTTCTTTCAAAGAAATCCAAACCCCCCCCCCCTCTTTTAGGTTCTGATACCATTCAAGTGAGTCTGTTCTCTCTCTAATTGTTCTATTCAGGGACAAAATTACAGAGAGCTACTCCTAAAGATATTTTAAAGGGTTTTTCTTTTATTTCTGATTTCTTTCAGCTTTTTATACTCGTTGTAATAACGAGAGCTGGCAACAAGTCCTAAAGGATTTTTGTTGTCAAGAAAAAATTCCTCAAATTCACTCTGTCTAAGAGTCAACTCTTCTAAATTTTTGAACAATTTATCTATAGAATTATTTAGAGAGTCTAAACGATCTATAATAGAATTTAATAAACCTATTACGGGATCCTTGCCTATACCGTGATCTAGGTGATGACAATCAGGATAAGAGCGACCCAAAAAATTATTGGTCATCCAATAAACGTGCAAAAGCACCGAGCCTTTCTAAATAATGGAAATTATTAAACTCAAGTTCTTGGTCTAGAAAATTTTTAAGTTCAAAAATTCTTTTATTAGGCTTTTCAAGTCTTTCAATCTTTTTTATAGTAATAGGTAATTCTCTTATTTTTTGTTCATAAATAGCAAAGAAAGGATCTTGCAGTCTAAGACTGACACTCAACTCTTCCCTCATAGCCTGAGTTAACGCTAGACCTCTAAGCTAATTATTATTAGCAGATCGGTTGGAAGACATAAACGTTTAATTATATAATTAAAATAATTATAATATATACCTTTATAGACCGGGTCTACTAAGCTTCCGCAATAGCTTTAGCCTTCCTTCCAAGCTCATTACCAGCACTATCTTCAGAGAGATATGGAGGATATGACTTACTGCCCTTTCTTAGTTAGGTCTTACTGCAACACTCCTGGATATCAAACCGTTTTGAAGGATGAAAGGTATATAGAAGCAAAATAATCATGCAGATAAATACTTGACAAAGATTGTTCTTTTAAAGAAACTCTGTATTTTATTTCACTCTTCTTTCTTCAATAAGCTAAAGAGGTATATATAGACTTTTTACAAACGAAGCTAGTGTCTGTTTTACTATTTGCCAGCTCAAAAGAGAAATAGTACAATAATTAAGATGGGTAGCTGGAATAGTATGCCAGCTTTACAACATTTCAAAATAAAATGGACAGCTGGTGCCTCTAGTACTGTTTTCTAGCTGTATTCATTACAATAATTAAATAAAGACAAATACTGCTTTAATTTTACAGCTAAGAAGTCAATCCTTATCTGGGGATAAGTTCTTTTCATCGAGACCATAAATTTTAAAGCTACTCTGGCAGATAGTGCTTTAATATTTGCAACAACTTTTGAAAAGCAATTCCTCAATTATCAAGCTGAGGTTGACGTCATGGATGACATTTTTCGTCACTCCATCTGTGAGTTGTTGACTGGGGCATCCATGCTTTCTCTTAGTTCTGCATCACCCATAGCCATTTCTTCTACAACACGTTGCTCTCTTAACTGAGCAACCTTCTTCCAAACCTTTATGGTTTCAGGTTAGAAATCCAGACTTGGATCTAAATCTACTAGTCTCAGAAATAATTTTTGTGCTTATTCTCGTCCCTTGATCATGGAAAATACTCTTGTAATGGGAGTATATTGGGACCAGATTGTAATAAATACTTTACCATCTCCGAGAAGGACATAATTACTCATATAGATTGCCTTCTCCAGGCTAGCTTTGAAATTTTCAATTCTCATAGCTTGGGTAATAATCTTGTTTTCTTTATATATGGTAAAATAAAAATTTAAGTTCTGATTATTAACCTTCTGTGGCTCAACAAATTCTTTAGTCATAACTGGACGAAGATCCCAAATTTGATAAGGATAACGAACCGTTCCATCCTCACCACAATCCATAATTGTGCTAATAATATAACTGATAATTATTCTTGAATCTGAACTCAAGAACTCTAAGGATTCCTGCACAATATTTGGAAGTGATTTACACAGATCTTTATCGTTTCTATTGATTTCGATAATTTCTGTCAGTCCTGCATCTGTGTAGCGGAGACTATCTTTCGCCATTTCTGAGGGAATTCTCAGATTTAGGTCTCCATATCCTTGCTAATGGATGTATGGGTGTAACATAGAGCATTCTTTGAGAGAATAATCTATCGAGTCCACTTTCTTAATTTTTCTGGTACAGGCCACTTCTGGCGGAATATATGAACTCATTTCATCAAGAAGTCTATCCCTTTCTATTACTAGCTGAAGGAAATCTTCTTCATCCTTTTTGCGGATTTCTAGTTGTTTTTCTAAATAAGAAATATATGAAACAAGTTCATCTGCAAAGTATTGTAATTGCTTGAAGTTTCTTTTGGCTAATCCTCCATGCAATCCAGAACACAACATAGATCCGTATTTTGAAATACCATAGTCATACTTAATGAAGTACCAGGCATTTTCATCATTGCAGGTGTTAGAAACCTCAGGGTTATCTACCCTCATGATCTTCATAAATTCTTCATGAATGTCATCAGATTCATTTTCAGATTCTTTCATTGTGACTTCCTTAGGAGATTGTTGTTTTTCCTATTTTTTGAATTCAGTAAGAACAATATCCCAATTCAAATCATCACAATCAGGATTCTCATCCTCAACGCCTTTTTCAGTTTTATCCTCTTTACGAGTTTGGTTTGGAATCTGTGAAGATTCACTGGCTTTTCCACTAACCGTATGTTTGTGATCTGTTAGATCACCAGAGTTTTTACAACTCTCCTCCTGTAAAGGAGTTTGATTTGGAACGTTTAACTGTTCACTGGCACTTTCAGAAGCCTTTTGGTTTAGAACTCTAGATTCCTTAGCACTTCCACTGACCTTTTGGTTTGGAACTACTGAAGGTTCAATGGCCTTTCTACTAGCCTTCTTTGAGCCATCATGGCTACCCTCCTGTGAAGGAGTTGGGCATTGCAGCCTTCCCATAGCGGCCATTTCACCTTCATCTTTTTTATGAAGTTCTTCCCTGAATCTTTTTACCTGTTCAGGAGTAAGGCCTATTTTTTTGGTTTTTTTTTTCATAAAAATCTTTAGGGACTCACGCTTTTGGCGCCAGAGGATCTTCTTTTTGTTTTTCTGGATCAAGGATTTCTTCTTGGGCTTTTCGTTAACCCTTTTTGGGCTAACCAGTTCTTTTGAACTCGTTGGCTTCTTCTTAGAACACTCTGTAGAGATATGTCCTTCAGATTTACATATCCAGCACATAACATCTTTTGATGCTACAGTTTTTCTTTTCGTTCTTGAAGAACCAGAGCTATCACTCTTGGGATCTTGTTTCCCTTTTTTAACTTTCTTGGTGTATTGTTTCCTAGTGTGACCCTCCCTTTTACAGATCCAACATAGCTTGTTCTTGGCAGCAGGGTCCATCTGTAAAATTAGACAATTCACGAGAAAGAGAATTAGCTACTACATTTTTATCAGAAGGAATATATTCAATATCAAACCTGTAATAGCTAAATAATTCTTACAACCTTAAAAGTCTAGTTTGCCTAGCCTCTTTAAGATTCATATTTATAAATCCTTTTACATAGGTTGAATCTGTTCTAATTACAAACTTCTTAGGAGTCAGGAAGATATAAAAAGCTTTTATACCATTTTTAACTGCTAAGACTTCTTTTTCATGAATTGGATAATTAATTTCGGATCTTTTAAAGGTTCCAGACCAATACTTATAGATTTTTTCTGATTTTCTACCTTTGATTTTTAATACTGCTCTCCAGGATTTTTCTGAAGCATCTGCTTCTAAGACTAACTCATCTGCATCTGATGGTAAATTAAGGTAAGGCAAATTTTTCATTTCATTTTTTACCTGGATGACAACCTGAGTGTCCTCATTATCCCAAAACCAAGGAACTTTATCAAATATTTTCGTTGATATTCTTCCTAGGTCTTTGGATAGGTTTTGTACGAACTTTCTAGCATAGTTAGCAAGTCCACAAAATCTTTGTACTTGCTTCTTATCTTCTAGTTCGTCAGAAAAGTTAATAATTTTTTCAGAAATGTAGCTTTATAGCCTAATTTTTCCCTTTTCAATTTCCATTCCTAAAAAATTTATATTTTCCTTAAACCATTCTATCTTTCTTTCAGATAGAATCATACCTTCATATTTGAAGATATCAGTCACTTGTTCAAGATGACTCATGTGTTTTTTTTCATTATTATTAAAAATTAACACATCGTCTATATAGACCACATAAAATTTTTTCAATGCTTTAAATGCATTGTCCATTTTGCGTTGAAACACGCCTGGAGCATTTTTCAGGCCGAATGGCATTACCAACCATTCATACATCCCTTGAGGTGCATTGAAGGTTGTTAGGGCTACAGATTCTTCTTCCATCTTTATCTGCCAATAACCACTTTTTAGATTAAATTTAGAAAAGATAGAAGGTTGTTTAAGACTTACCCTATCTATGACATCACCTGCTGTAGGGATTTTATAACTATCATCCTTGGTTAATTTGTTTACCTGACAATAGTCTATAACCATTCATGCTTTTCCTCACACCTGCTCTGCATGGTTTATTACCATAAAGGCTGGACTAGAATGTGGACTATTACTATCCCTAATCAAACCTTTTTTCGAGCAGTTCAGGAATCTATTTGTCAAATTCCTCTATCATCTCATTAGTATATGTTATATTTCTAGTTCTGATGATAGTGTTGGAATCTTTCAGTTCTGGTTTAGCAGTTGTGCCATTTAGCACCCATAATTTTAGCGGATCATCACTAAAATTATCAGCTAATTTTATAAGAAACTCTTCCCACTTAGTTCTTTTCAGCTGGGGATGTGTAATAGGTTTTTCTATCACACCTTGTACTTTAAAACACAACTCTTCATATCAAAAGGTATCCTTTGATTTCTGATCAAATAAACAATCTAGCCAAGTTTCACCACGCTGGGCTCGCACTCTGAATGCTTGCTCACATGGTATAGATCCACACAACTCTGATATTTTAACTGGATAAAACCCAAATTTTAATTATTTTTAGGATTTGACATAGATGTGATTTTTGCACCTCCAATTGAGGTGTAATTGTAGTTCTGCACAAAAGGTATGTTTTCTTTTTGCCCTTTTAGGAAAGCATTTCCTAAAATGATATCTGCGTCAAGATCAGGGAATGCCAGGACCTTATCAATAGTAAACTTTTGTCCACTAATGATAACAGGAACTTGTTTTGCAAACTGTGTTACCAAGTTCACTTCTCCGTCTACCATACGTAGTATCATAGGCTGGGACAATGGTTTCCACCATTCATCAGGGAGTGCATTGGGTCTAGCACTAGTGATTGTTGCACCTGTGTCAACTTATGCATCAAAAGAGTAATCATAATAACCAGAGAATTTAAATGTTAAAGAAATGTATGTACTCAAACCTGATTCTTCTGTACTGAATATCTTTGATGATGCCATGGTATCAGGACATACCATAGTCCAAACATCCTCGAAAGGAATTGACCGTTGTTGAGAAATTTTCTGTATTTCTTTTACAACCTCAGGGACTAATGTTAGATGCTTAATCATTCTTGCATTTTTCCTAATTTCTTCATCTTTATATACAGATAAGCTTATAGTTCTATATCCTACAATGGTTCTACTATCTAAAGATAATTGTGCTTCTTCCTAGACTGGTGTCTTAGGAACTTCCTCTCTAATTAATGAAGAAGTGGAATTACTTCTAAGTAATCAAGGAACATAGTATGATCTTCTAGGAGGATCAGAAATCCTAAGATTTCTCACAGGTTCTTCTAGGTTTAAGATGATATTTCTACCTCTTTGTGTGATTTGAGAGGAACCTATTGGTCGTGATGTCTCTGTTGGTACTTGGAGAATCCAACTCCTAGACCAAGATAACTCTAAAGGATTAATTTATTTTCTATGGAATTGCCTATAATTATCTGAACCCTCATCGAATAACTCTGTGATTCTAGAGATATTCCTGACTCCAGGATTGGTTGTATTAATCAGCTTAAAAATTATCCTAGTGTGATATACTAAATATTTAGCCTGGAATTCATTTTGTTCATGTTCACAGATTTAATCCTAAGTGATAAAGAATTACCCAAACACTTATCCTTCACTGACATCATATAGTTAGGATAAGTCTGGAACCAAACTAGTCCATGTGCAAGGTCGGTTTGACCCCCTGATATTAGCTGGTCTTAGAACAAATTTCATATTTTGTCTAGCACAGCTGCTATCACAGGACTATCTGCTGGCAAATTGAACAGTGGTATAAATCCTATTTGGACAAGACCAATATGGATATATTGATATGTTCCCTTTAATTTAGTTACTAATTCTCTTGTTTTTGGTAAATTGATCAAAGGGATGTCCAACTAAATTGACGTAAAACTAAATTTAGATTTGTTGTAAATACTATTGATATCTACCTTTGGGAGTTTCCATTCTAGGCAACTTTTGGACGGATCATCGTATTGGAAAGATTCTTCCTGTACCAGAGAAGTATCTAAAGGGATCATTTCTTCATCTATGGGTCCTTCTTCCACATTTATCATGAATAGCTGGGCTGTCCACAGATCAAATTCATCTATATTAGTTTCATATTCAGAAACTACTTCATAAATAGAATCTATTTCAGAATCTATGTCAGAATATTCATCTTATTCTATTGGTTCATAGACTAGATTCTCATCTTCGAAGAAATTCTTCTAAGATTTTCTTTTCGATTGTTCTTTTGTGGACATACATTTGCTTTGTGATCCTTCGAACCACAAATCCAGCAACAAGAACAACTGCTAAGAGGTTTCCCTTGCGGGCACTTAAGGGCTCTACCATATTTTTTCTTAAAGGCATCTATCCTATCTTTATCCCTAAGGTTAGTTTTCCTTCTAATAAACCTAAAAGGTTTATTAAACCTCTTTTTGTTGTTTCTTTCATTTTTCGATATTCTTCTTTTTTTTATATCCTTTAAATTTTTTCTTTTTGGAATCACAAGAAGAACATCATGCTTCAGATCTTTTTCCTATTTCTTTTTTATTTGTTGTAGTACACCCGTACCTATCCAGAACATATTCGATCTCAGAGCAATAACTTTTGTTCAAATAAGGAAGACGTTTACATCTTGTCTTACTTGAAGTTCAGTACATGCCTTTCTCAAGGCATACCTAACTGCTTGTATCTTACCTCCTAATCCATCAACCACTTTTCTTCATTTAGGAGGAGTTGATAGGCATTTTTTGCTACCTCTGACCATGGTTCTGGGAGCTTAGCAAAAAACAATGTTGACATGTAATTTTGAGCATTAAGATCAAGATTATAATAATATTTCTGGAATTCGCATGTATAATTATCAAAATAATACATGTCACATATCTGTAGTTTCATCAATGCCATTAAGGACTGTTCTCTCTCTAATGACTCAGTTGATATTGAGAAACCACAAAACTCTCTTTTTAGGGCATCTACTATGATAACTAGAACTTCATCTACTAGGACTGCTTTCCTGATTTCATCTCTAATAGAGGTTTGAACTACTAGCTGATCCCAAAATTTCTAAGCATTACCAACCATGGTGGCTTTGCAAAGTTCGTAGGTGGCCTCAGTTGAGTAGCTACCTGCTCTAGTTATAAACTTGATCATGATAATCCACTCATCTATTCTTTCAGAAGCATGCTTTTCACAATCTAGATTTAGAAAAGCTGCTAGGGTGATAACGGGCCTTAATGGATTATCCCTAAGCTAAAATTCTGGTTTTGTTCTATGGAGATAATTTAGTTTATATTATGCCCTCTTCGAAGTAAGAAGCTCATTAAATGTTCTATCATCTAAATGCAAAGGAGTTTCTTCTACCAGACCTAGAGATTTTTTAAGGTCTTCAGCTGCTTTGCTACTTTCTTGATTAGCAGCTCTAATGTCAGGGTCAGCAAAATAAGAAACTATTTTGTCTTTCCTTAATTGCAAAATTTCTTTTTCAGAAAGAGGTTTTTTCAAAGCTCTTTCTTGCTCAATTGCATCAAGCCTATCATTCACCAATTTTCCTACTTCTTTTGCTAAAGCATTTCTTTGTTCTGGTAAATCGCCTGTATTTTTTTTTGCATGCAACTGCTTAAGGAGAAGGCTCACGAAATTATGAATATTTTGAAATGAAATCAATCCTGACTGATTCGAGCTAACACTTTCTTCTCTATCTAATTTTTCCATTTTTATCTATAACTACTAGGTGTATTTTCAATTTTTTTTCGACTTTCTAAAAATGTTACCCAATTGTCTAGACCTGGAGAATTTTCCCAAAGAGCAAGAAAAAAATTAATTTTTCTGAAGTGCAATCTTTTCCAAATTAAATAATCTCTTTTCAGATTATCACTCCAACTTGAAGTTCTAGAGGTTACCAGAGGAGTATCTTGATCTAAAATGGCTAATTGATTAAAAACCGGATACTGCTCTTCTAGAAATTCAATTATGTCTAATACACTATAATGTTTATGGGCAATATTATTTTCTAAAGGAACATTTCTATAAATAGAATCAATTCTAATTAATTTGTCCCTATGCTTAATTCTTCAGCAAACCCAAGAATATTCTCATTGTATCAATAGATGATCTCTTCTTTCTATAATTGAAAAGTGTTTTATACTGTTATACACTCTTCCAGGGACTAAAGAATTCCCTCCAAAAATTTCATCCATAAACTAGCAAATTAAATAAATTTTGGACCTATATGAAAAGTATTTTAAAAATCAAGGACCAAAATGTAATTACAAATTAAAGTTCAGGGACTTTATCATTACAAATTAAAGTTAAAAGACCATAAAGTGCGTTAGTCACAAGTTAAAGGACTATGAATGAAACTATCCCTGTTTCAACTAGTAAATAGATTTTGAAGTGTATATATTTAAATACACCATTAGAATCATAAACTGAAAAAATATAAGAAATATTGTATTAAAATTAAAGTGAGATAAAAAGATAAATAGTTGTAAGTTTTGGGGTCAAAATAAGATAAACTAAAGTGCTGGGGGGAAAACCTAAATACCTAAAACCTACATACCTATATAAAGCCTAATTCTTCATTCTTTTCTTATTTTTCTCTTCTCCTTCTTCTCCCCCATTCAGGTCGTGACCTTCTTCCTTCTTTTCTTTCATTTTCTTTCAAAATTTCCAAAGGAAAACTAGAGAAAACTTGATCAAACCTTGAATTAACCCATATAGCATCAAAATTAACCAAAGAAATTAAGTAAAAAATTAAAACCCTAACCCTCAGTTCTTTTTTTACATGACTAATCATTTACTTGATCCTCGTATTTGGACATTCAAGCAATATACTGCTAAAATGCCCAACAAGATATTTATATGAAACTCTCCTATTTCTAAAAATTTTATAGCACACACATATTAGATTATAACTCTTTATTATGAAATCACCAGTCAAGATGTGATGTAGCGGAAACCTTTTAAGAATTTGTTGATTTAAGATTGAATACTAAACTAATAAGCATTAAAGATCGTTGATTCGAATAATACTGAAATTTGGATCCACATTCAAAGAGAAAGATAATTTGTATTCAAATATAAGCTGCCTTAAACCCTAAGACTTATAGAAAATATATAACAAATTGCTTTCAGAAACTTTAGGAGCCTAATATAATAACTTATCTCGAAAAGGAAATAAATCATCAAATTTACATAAAATAAGAAAATAAACCTTAACTAAGACAATTCATTAAACAGTGCCTAAATACAAGCTTCCTATAAAAAACAAATAAGGAAATAAAAAGTTACTAAAAATAAACATAAACCCTAAACTGCCAAAATGGAGGATTAGATATAAGAATTTTACCAAAATATGACATTCATCATCACAAACCCATAAACTAAATATTATCTGTGACCCATTTTTTTAACTTTGACCCTTTTACATAATCAAATCAACTCATAAATTTCGGGACTTGTAAGTCCGCATCAAGATGTTAATGCTAGTAAATATCCTCTAATAGTAGCCCTTAAATTTACATACAACAAGAATTTTGACACTCCTTTTTCTTTGAACTCACCTCAATACATTTAGTGATAAGGTTATTTGTTATAGCTTCCCTAAATTGTTTAACATTATCGAAGCATACCCCGCTAACAAATATTAGTATAGGTAATTTATGATCATTTGTAATCCTTTTAGACTGCTTCCTTCACGCATTCTAATGGTCATTATCACTAGAGGATTATTCTATGCTCATATTTTCATCAATATTAATAAATACAACATTTGTACCCAATTCCATATTGGCTTTGGCATCATGAGGAGTATCTTGTTCAACATTTTCACATTTGTATTCTTTGTTTCTAAATATGAATCATCTGTTTCACTTTCTACCCACCTCTATTAGAATTTTATTTTTTCTCATCTTCAACTTTAGCCTCTTCTTATGAAAAATCTTGATCTTATCCCTTAGCTTCCATAATCTCTTTATACAAACATTAGAACCAAAATCCACATCTATAACATATTCTTCTTCTTCATTTGTATTATCATAATCTAATTGAATTGAAAATGAAATGAAATTTTTATCTTATTAGGTTATATTGCTATCACAATCACTTTCATCCCCACTCACATTTTCATTCACATTATGATAATCTTTAATGTTTCTAATTACATCAAACTCTCCCCCTAAGTTTCTAGTCCCATTATGAGGTAAACCACTATTTCTTATAACATTAAAGTCTCCACATAAATTATCACTTAAATTTTTATGGACAAATTATAATGTAGTCCTTAAATTTTGTTATAAAAAATGAACGAGTCTAATACGTGGACGCGAGGAAATATGAGCTATAGGAAGCTTGGAACCGAGCGTATATGATAGGAACCAAAGGATCATTTACAAATCAAGTATGAAGAAGGAACTTGACTCAATCCAAACCTGTTGGAGAGAACCAAAGCTATCAAAGGTTAAAGGAGCTTGACCCAATTCAAACCTTGTTGAAGAGAACCAAAGCTATCAAGTTTTTTAGATGCCACAAGTTGCCTTGATAAGTCCAGATTTGAGTTCTTAGCAAAGAACCAAGAAGAATTCCTTTCAAGGAAAATTCTGAATTTTCATTCAATTTTTTTTTAATGTCTCAAGCCTAATAAAAATCTGTCTATCTATAGACTTGGAACATCCCTCCAAGAAAAAAAAAAGTCACTTACATTAAATTTAGATCAGTTTGTATTCCCTAGGCACTTGAAACATCCCTTCAAGAATAGGAAAAGTCATTCTAATTCCAAACTAACCAGATTCAATCTACTTGAAACACACTAAAATATAATTATACTAAATAAGTATTTTAAGACCCAAAATTAAGCCTATTATAAGTGCAAATTCGGACTTAAAGCTATTTCAGCCCAAAACTAAAAATAAATAGCCCAAAAGTTAACTTATTATGTGAAAATGGCTTCTTTCACGAATGTCTAGCAAGTGAGCCTTCAATTCATGGGTTTTAACCATTGTTCTTCCAATTCTAAGCCAAGTTGGTCATCTTGCACAGAAAAGTAAGTAATCATTTTTGGTGTAGCCTTGATTACTTCTAGGACAGCTTTGGAATCCTCTTTAATAGCTTCTTTGTTGTGTATTTCCATGATTAATCCTTGAAGTGCTTCTTTGATGCTTTTAGCCTTTGCTCTTGTCATAGGAGTACTAATTCCATACAATGGATCTTGAGAAAATTTAGGAGTCCAGCCTTGTTGTCCTAGGTCCGTAGCTTGATTCCTATCATTCCCCTCCTCTTCCAAAGGATTCGTCCTCGAATCACCTACATCAAACAAAGATAAATCAGCAACATTAAAGGTAGCATTAACATTATCATAGTTGCTTGGCAAATCCAGCTTGTAGGCATTGTCATTAATTCTTTCCAAGACTTGAAATGGACTATCTCCTCTAGGCTGCAATTTGCTTTTCCTTTGTGTGGAAAATCTTTCCTTCCTCATGTGTATCCATACTCAATTACCAGGTTCAAACACAACCTTCATTCGACCTTTGTTTGCTTGTTTTGCATACTGTTCATTCTTTCTTTCATTGTTAGCTCAAACCTTGGCATGTAAATCCTTCACAAATTTTGTCCTTTTTTTACCATCAAGATCAACACACTCATTAGTAGGCAAAGGTAAAATATCTAAAGGAGTCAAAAGATTAAACCCATAAACAACTTCAAAAGGTGAAAATGAAGTAGTAAAATGAACAGTTCTATTATATGCAAACTCAACATGTGGCAAATATTTTTCCCATTTTTTCAAGTTCCTTTGAATGATGGTACGCAACAAAGTAATGAGTGTCCTATTAACTACTTCAGTTTGTCCATCCGTTTGAGGATGTGCAACAGTAGAAAACAAGAGTTTAGTTCCTAATTTATTCCATAAAGTGTGCCAAAAATGACTTAGGAACTTGACATCTCTATCACTAATAATTGTCTTAGGCAATCCATGCAAATGCACCACTTTTTTAAAGAACAAATCAACAATATGTGTTGCATCTTTAGTTTTAGCACATGTAATGAAATGAGCCATTTTGCTAAATCTATCAATAACAACAAATATGCTATCCTTACCACTTTGAGACCTTGGTAATCCTAACACAAAATCCATTGAAATATCAGTCCAATGTTGGTTAGGCACATGCAATGGAGTATACAAACCATGTGGTTTCACCTTAGATTTTGCTTGTCTACATGTAATGCACTTGTCACAAACAGATTGCACATCATGCTTCATGTTAGGCCAATAAAAATGCTCAAGCAATATATCCAAAGTCTTTTGCATACCAAAATGTTCCATTAAACCCCCACCATGAGTTTCTTTAACAAGAAATTCACGAATTGAAGAAATAGGCACACATAATTTATCTTTCTTAAACAAGAATCCATCATGCCTATAATACTCACCAAAAGCATTCTTAGAACATGCATCCCATACTTGGCCAAAATCAGAATTATTAGCATACAATTCTTTAAGCAATTCAAAACCAAATAATTTCGTTTGTAAGGAAGTAAGAAGTGTGTACTTAGACAATGCATCAGCAACAACATTTTCCTTTCCCTTTTTGTATTTGATCACATAAGGAAATATTTCTATGAACTCCAGCCACTTAGCATGTCTTTTATTAAGCTTACCTTGGGATTTCAAGAACTTTAAGCTTTCATGATCAAAATGAATGATGAATTCCCTTGGCCACAAATAATGCTGCCATGTTTGAAGAGTCCTCACTAATGCATAAAGCTCCTTATCATAAGTAGGATAATTCAAGGCTACCCCACTAAGCTTTTCACTAAAGTAGGCAATTGGTTTAGAATCTTGCATCAAAACAGCCCCAATTCTAATTCCAGATGCATCACATTCAACCTCAAAAGTTTTATCAAAGTTAGGGAAACTCAACAAAGGTGCATTAGTCAACTTATCTTTCAAAGTATTAAATGCTCTTTCATGCACATCATCCCATTTAAATACAACATTCTTTTTAACAAGTTCATTCAAAGGTGTAGCAATAGAACTAAAATCTTTAACAAACCTTCAATAAAAACTTGTTAAACCATGCAAATTTCTTACCTCATTCGCATTCTTAGGTGTTGGCCATTCTTTTATTGCCTTTACCTTTTCTTCATTAACACTAATACCATACAAACTAACAACAAATCCAAGAAACACAACAGATTCCATGCAAAATGAACATTTTTTGAGATTGACATACATTTGATATTCTTTTAATTCACAAAATACAGCATGCAAATGTTGTACATGTTCATTTAAATTTTTGCTATAAATCAAAATATCATCAAAGTAAACTACAACAAATTTCCCAATGAAAGCACGTAAGACATGATTCATTAACCTCATGAATGTATTAGGTGCATTAGTTAAACCAAAGGGCATTATTAACCATTCATACAATCCAAATTTGGTTTTAAATGTTGTCTTCCATTCATCACCTTCTTTCATACGAATTTGATAGCAGCCATTCTTTAAATCAATTTTAGAAAATAAGCATGAGCCATGTAATTCATCAAGCATATCATCTAATCTAGGGATTGGATGTCTATACTTTATAGTGATCTTGTTAATGGCTCGACAATCCACGCACATGCGCCATGTCCCATCTTTCTTTGGTACTAAAATGACAGGAACTGAACATGGACTAAGGCTTTCCCTCACAAAACCTTTTTGTACCAACTCATCCACTTGCCTTTGTATTTCTTTTGTTTCCTCAAGATTGGCTCTATAGGCAGGTCGATTTGGTATGACAGCTCCAGGAATGAAGTCTATTTGGTGTTCAATACCTCTTAAAGGAGGTAATCCATGTGGAATTTCCTCAGGAAAAAGATCTTCAAAATTCTGCAAGAAAGACACAACAATACTAGGCAAATAAAGGTTAAGGTCATTAGTTAAAAAATAAACATCCTTGTACATGAATACAAGTAGTTGCTGCCTCACATTCAAAACACACTTAACCTCACTTTTTTTAGCAAAAGCAATCACTCACTTATTTTTCTCTCCTTTTTGCATAGATTTTTCTCCACTCTTTTCATTTTTCTCTCTTTTTTGTACAGATTTCTCCTCACTTTTCTTTTTGATTTCACTCTTTTCTTTTTCACTTTCCTCTTGCTCACAAATCTGTTTTTCTTTCATTTTACACTCATTTGCAATCTTCACTTGATCTTCATAAACTTGCAGAGGTGAAAGAGGTGTAAGAATAACAAGGCTATTATTGAAGGTAAATGAATACTGGTTGTTGTACCCATCATGCCTTGCCTTCCTATCAAACTGCCATAGTCTTCCAAGTAACATATGACCAGCTTGTATTAGCACCAGATCATAAAGTACCTCATCCACATACTTTCCAATTGAGAAAGACACCAAAACTTACTTGGTTACCTTCAATTCTCCACTATTATTCAGCCATTATAATTGGTATGGCTTAAGATGCTTCAATGTGTTTAGATTCAATTTTTCCACCATCAAGGTGCTAGCAACATTAGCACAACTCCCATTATCAATAATCATGGTACATACCTTGCCTTTGATGAGACATCTAGTATGAAAAATTAATTCATGTTGCTGCTCATCACCATCTTCTTTTGGATATATGCTCAATGCTCTCCTTGCAACCAATAAGTCACCTTTTACTAGTTATTCAATATCAATATCTGAACAATCCTCCAATGGTGGCATTTCATCCTCACTTGAACTAGCACTTTTATCTCACCATTGTCCCTCACAAGCATAACTCTTTTGTTTGGACATTTAGAAGCAATATGTCCAAATCCTTGACACCTAAAACATTTAATGTCACGTGATTTAGAAGAAGTATTAATTTCAGTTTTACCTTTAGCAACAACGACCGAATCTTTTGGCTTAGCTTCTTCCTTTGATTTTGTGGCAGATTTGTGGTCCTTCCAATTTGACTTCCATGTAGAACTAGAAGACGAACCATATCTAGACCTCTTTGATTTGAGTTGCTTCTCTATTTTAATGGCCTTATGCAACAATTCCTCCATC